>BMAO01002128.1:22673-128810 GCA_019973975.1 Trichonephila clavata | reverse complement strand
TTAATTAATCAATATAAACAGTAATACCCGAACTTACGCAATAGGGGGGACTGAGTGATAAAAACGTAGGTAAGGGTGTAATTTCGCATATAAATACATTATATTATTGTTATTTGGGGCCGGAGACGGGAAAAAAAAATAATTTCGAAAAAAATTTTGTTTTTTTAAAAAAATATTAGATAAACAAATACAAAATCGTAAGCTGAAGTTAATTTGATGTAGGTTTCACAAAATCTAAAAGTAATCGGCCGGCTCAAAGATTTTTTTTTTCTCCTGCAGAATTTCCTTGTAGTATGCTAATAATTCCTGGTTTTGTTGAAAAAATTTGCTCATCATTCGAATCTGTTTTTTAAAAATGTGTAACACTTTAAATTAAACAGATCTTCTGTCAAATTTCCTACCGTCATTCGACCTTCTGAATGAACTAGGTCTAAAGACTCAAACTTCTATGACTTGCTTTTGTTCATGCATTTCTATGGGCCAGTGGCGCACACAAGGGGGAGGGGGGGGGGTCCCTGGGACTGCCCCCGTAGCCCTTGAGTTTTTTTCGATTGATGATTATTCTATGTGTGTAATATGTAAAATTTGATTAAGTATTCGTTAGTAACAATTTATTTTTATTAATTAATGCCAATTATTAATTCAATAATTTATTTTTTTGCTGCTTTTTGTTTCAATATCGACAAAATCAAAAGAATGCGTTTGGCATATATTGAGGTATGATACAAAAATGGTGGACTTTCGCACCTTTTGTGTGTGCGCTACTGCTTTGAGCTCATTAATTGTCATTGTAGAAATCCAGCAGTTATTGAACGTCACCACTATCCATTTCTAAATTTATTTGCCTGGCAAAATCGGCAAATTTTTCAATCACATTACCAATTTCACCAATTTTGTTTCTCAATCAAAAGACAAATCGATGATATTTGAAAATCGCGTAACTTCGGATTCGCTTAAGTCGGGTAACGTAAGCCGAGATATTAGTGCATGTTGAAAACAGTTGAGTGAGGGATCCTATATTGTATCGTGCAGCAGCATCTTTCACTCTTACGATAGCGGAGATTGATCTCGGCAAAGATTAAACGAAATACCGGAAGTGTTGGAAAACCATCCGGATCCATGACGGCTTTATCTCTCTTAGCAAATGAAGATTTATTGGTATGGGATGAGAGAGGGTCGACTATATTTTTCGATTTTACCTCAAATATTCTCAATGGGATTGAGATCAAGTACCCCGAATGACAAAGGGGAGAATTATTATGATTTAATTCAGGAATGATGGCTTTGTCCATTGTCTTGCCAAACATGAGGAAATGATCATCAAAAATATCACTACAAATGAATTTATGAGGGACTGTTACAAATCAGTCGTGTTTTAGTCCTTGCAAACAGTCCCCAGACGAGAATGTCGCGCATACCAGCCTAAAGAGCACCTGCTGGTCAGGTGGATTCAGTGTGTCATTGAGCTTAAGCTGTAATAGTACCATGCGACCGGTTTGTACACTGTGAAACTGGATTCGTTATCCCAAGCAACGTTTTCGCTACTTCCAACTTTTTCAAGGTATTGCGGTCCACCCAGTCTCCAGTTGGCCAGTCCAGTCTCTAGCTGGCATTGGTGTTTCACAAATGTTTCTTTTAGTATGCTTGTCTTTGATCTTAGTGTAGGCGGCCCCCTCAAAATGTCTCAGTGGTCCCCTGGTCGATCGCTATCGACTTAATGCCCACCTCTGATGTAAGGTTTTGCAGTCCCCTTTTGGCAAGCTATTATAGCACGCGCAAAACGTACTAAGCACTCATTGTTTATCAGAACCATTACCTACTGATCAGCCGCCCAAAATTTACACTCAGATGCCCGTTAAAAAGACTGCTATTGACCTAACAGAAACTTTCGTTTGCAAGTGGTGTTGAGCTAGTTCTACATGTTAGATGGAATGGCCAAGACTAGTATTCTTCGACTATTCACACATCTGTTCAGTCATTCACAATCATAGCGCATGAGCATGGCGTCGACAGGTCTGATCCGACTGTACAGGACACCATACTGTACTGTAACACAACAACATGGATTGGGGCGCCATCGCTAACAATATCCGGTCACCGCTAGTTCTTATCGGTGACACTACGATATGTAGAATGACGCGCTGCGACCTGTTGCAATACCATTCATCAGGGGAATACCATTTGCTAGCAAGAAAATACTTGTTCCACACATGGCACGTATCAGTCAAAAAGCCCTTTAAGGTATCCAGATTCTTCCCCTGGCTACTGGGTCCCTCTAACTTTTCATCCATTAAGCAAATCTGGAAAATTGATTGGTAGCTGTTGCGTGCGTTGCCACCTCCGCATCCGGATTGATTGATTAATTTCGCGCCAGAAGCAACACGCGTGCTTCCATCTCGATTGGAGAAACGAATTGTAACAAATGGTTAAAGTAGGGGTTTCAAAAACTCTTTCCAACATCGACCTCATACAGAAGAATTTTCTTCACTGGCCGCTTTACATTCACTGTATGATGTGTAGCATGTAATATCGTAATATTAATTCTTGTACGACAAAAACTTAAGATAATAATTTAATTAAGAATATAAAACAGAACATATTAGAGAAAAATTATTTATTACATTTGTTGGATTTTTTAATTGACCTTCCGCTTTAGACGCTCGTGGATCAATCTCCCGATGGATATCTTTATTATATCTATATATATTATCTAATAATTACAATCCTTAAAAAATAAATTTAATTTTAAAACAGAAAGCATTGCCATCGACAGTGGAATACTATAAACCCCTTTTTAGCGCGTTTTCCACGTAGTGTAAAATGGCCGCGGTGGCCGAGTGGTCTAGGCATCGGATCATGGCTAGCGTGTCATGAGTTCGAACCTAGTACCACTAAAGATCCGTCGTGTAGGGGAGCGATGCACGTTAAATCTGTCGAGAGCTCAAACGTCCTCCCGTTGGTGTGGTGTGGTAGTTAGGAGAGGGGGTGCCAGCTCAGGTGTCGTCCGCGTCACTGACCATGGTTCAAAATTACGCGGACCGTCGCCCAAAGCCCTCGTGTTGCTAATCAGTGCGACGTTAATATTCACTCACTCACTCACCCACGTAGTGTAAAAAAAGCGCTATTAGGACGCAAATTTCGTCTTCGTTCCATATTTTGTCGTACCTTTTTCTCAGCCAATAAGCAACCGATTGATTTTCGGGTTTTCGGCATTTGGTCGCATTTGTGCCCAGATGAGCCGAATCATGTTTAAATTTAATAATTTTTAATTTTTTTAAAAAGTATAGTACTACTTTCTGTTAGTAACAAGTTCATTAGTTGCATTATTGTAAAATACAAGATGTGAAAAACGCGCTAAAATTACTTGGCCATGCCAATGATTGATATCTTGTTTTAAACTACCATCGTTCAAGCCACAATTCACATCCTCACTGACTTTGTCCCATGCTCGTGTATCGTCGCCTGGGGTGGACTAAAATCCACCAATCAACTGGCGTTTATGCTCACTGTTATTATCGTGTCTTGTGGAAGTAACATAATGTGTGGCAAGGTAAACATGAAGCCGATCGCGATCGACCGTTGGACCGCCTTGACATTTTGGGTTTACCATCTGAAGATTAGTAATTATATACCGAAATGTTCAAGATTGGCTGATAGTATGCAGACTGAGTCTTCTATTGACTATAACCACAAAAAACTAATTTTGGATGAACATGTTTTATTTTTTTGAAATTTTGAATTGTTTGATAATAAATGCATCAATTGATATTATTATATTTGGGGCTATTATTATTATGTTTGTATCTTGCGTTTTGTTTTAAACGCGGCCTTAAAAGAGGTAAGTTTTTTTTTAATTGTAGTTATGTAGTAAGTACATATTCCGTATGTGTTTTATTAAGTTATAATAAATATTGTAGACCTCTATATTTGCTCACTACACCCACGCCACTGGGTGGACCGTAACTTCTTTATAAAATTAGAAGTAGCTCATACCCTGGACAAATTTGTCTGCCCCTGATGTATGTGCTTAATCCATGTGATGTCATAGTCTTTTGATAATTACAGTCTCGTGTTAGCAGCCAATCAGTTCCAGCTCTTCACTGTTGCCAACTTTTGATTCTTGGAGAAACTTTCCTTTAAAAAAATCCGTGTCAACAATATAATAATGCAAATAAATAAGCAAAATACATTTTTTTATTTTAAAGTACATATATAGTATAAGAATATATTTTCGAGGAAATTTCTTCTGAATACTTGTACACCTTTACCCAATTATACAATTTAAAGTTATATTTAAATTTTACAAATAAAAGAAAAAACACAAGTTTAATGTCAATTTTGAATTCAACAGTGAACACATGATTGTTTTTATCATGTGACCGTCATAAATTTAGCCCATTGTTCGATGCTGTCTCTCTATTTGCCGCTTTTTATCAATTTCTATGCACGCGTTAATGGTGACTCATTTCTGCAGTTTATGTACAGTAATACATAGGCATTCGCTAACCCGGCGTACTCGAATCTGGAGTTACGCGATTTTCAAATCTAGTCGATTCGACTCCCCCCCCCCCCCCCCCTCCATCTCTGAAAGTCAGACGGAATCAGTGCCAGAGCCTGATAAAATTAGTAATTGACAGGAGAAGTTGTCGATCTTGCGAGGCAAATAAATTTAGAAGTGGACAGTAATGACGTTCAAGAACTGCTGGATTCCCGCAATCAGAAGCTGACAATTGATGAGGCTCATAAAAATGCATGAGCAAGAGTGAGACATTAAAGAACTTGAGTTCAGTTCAATCAAAAGATAGGATAACGGTTGGGAATTCGACAGAAGGCTTCGAATTAATTGCAAAAGGGTTACAAATTTTAGAAAATACTGACTTCAACGAAGAGAGTATTTTTTCAACAAAACAAGGAATATAGAGAAATATTAGCATGCTTACAAGAAAATTTTGCGGAAGAAAAAAAAAAAAAATTCTTGAACCGGTAGACTACTTTGTTAGGTTTTATGAAACTATCTACATCAAAATAACTCCGATTTGTTATTTTGTATTTGTGTTATCTACGGTTTTATTAAGCTTTTTTTTTGTTTTTTCTAAAATTAGTGTTTTCTTTCAGCTCTGGTCCCAAATAAAAATAATTTATATGCATTTATATACGAGATTATACCTTGACTTACGCGAATTCGACTTTGGGTTTATCACTCAGCCCCCACCTATTGCGTAAGTTCGGGGTCTTCTGAATGTATATTTCTGTCGGGTCTGGATCACAAATATCTGATGCTGGTTTTACGTTTACTTTTATTTTCAACAATTGGAGTTTATATTTTTTTGCTAAGAAATGTCATTAACCCGATCCGGTTCAATAAAATGTATTTATTTCTCAGAATCTGCCATCATGAAGTGAGTGTATAGGTATACCATCCTGTATCCAAAATATTTCGTCAATTTTTTTCTCCATATTATTTTAAATTTATTTACGAAACAACTACTTTGAAGTATGTAATACTTTTATATTACGCAACGATAGCTTAATTGTTTTCTCCGTGTAGCATGTATTAATGGAAAGAATAATAATAGAGTATCTTTATCTGATGTATATGCGAGGTATTTTTTTTAATTCATTGAGGCTTTTCTGGTAATTATCTTTTTATTATCATCGTGCCTACTCTCTTTGATGACAATGCTAGTCGTGACCGTAGTTAGATACGTGCACGCAGGAGATACCTACACGTTATCATCTCAGTTATAGTGAGCTTTTTTAATCTATGTAGAGAATAATGTGTTATATGCAAGAGAGCGGAATTGAATAGCGTTTTGACTCACATTTGAAAACTTAATGAGCCATATTTAAAAGAATTGTGAGAATCTGATGTTCGTTAATATTTATTTTTCAAATTATGTGTGTAATTTTCGAAGTTTTTTCCTCCTAATCGTGGATGTTGCTGAACAGGAGTAAAATAAGTACTCTCTTTAAAAATATTACTATAAAAAAAAAATACGTGACTGAAATATTTAACATAAATTTTCAAAATGTATTTGTGTAATGTTAAAAGTAGGAAGTGTAATAATTTTCCTCTTAATTATCTTTATCGATGCCATGTATATAATAATAAAGTATTTATTAAGAGTGAAACTCTTCTATTCTTCTCTGGTTCTTTTATTTAAAAATTACAATGTATTGTTTACTGTAAAACTGTACTAAAATTATTTTTAAGAACATTTACTTAGATCTGTTAAACTTTTTTTAGAAGTATTCCTTGAATTTATTATTTGTGTAATTTAACTCTTTCGCAAAATGTTTTAAGAAAAGTGACAGATAAACGTGTTTTGAAATGAGAAATTCTACATGTTGAGGACTAAAAAAATAAATAAATCATAAGTTTTTGCTTTTGCCGCAACATTCAGATTTGCACCTATACCTTCTTCAAATAAAGAATTGATCTATTTGCCGGTAATTTATAATGGCGCTGAATTCCGTTTTTGTACGTAATTGTGCCATAAATTCTGGTACATAAAACTTAGATCGTCGTTGGAGATAGTCTGCAATATTTTTCAAAAATTTGTAGCTTTTCATCAGACATTAATAAGAACTTTTAACACTTTGAACAGAAGCGTGCAGCAGATATTTTTCTTCATCAAAAGAAGAACCCATCGGGGATTTTTAAGGTTCTTCAAACTACACAACAAAATTTTATTCATTTATCAAACAATTTAGAGATTTTTTGAGACTAACAGCGTTCCACAAACCGTACTAAAAACGGTAATACACTCTTGGTGGGAACTGCAGTCTCGTCAAATTAGTCTGGGAGAGAATTCATTGAAATCCTTGCCGAAAAAAGCCGTCTTGTATTAAACAGATGGACGTGTCAAAAAGAACAAATGAACGTAAGTGAAGATCTTAGATCAGTGTTTCCCTAAGTGTGTACTCGTACCCCCCCAGGAGTACGAGAAGAGTTTGGTGGGGTTACACTGTTCTTAGCTGCGCCTAATTCTACGTTCTCATAACCAAAATAATTTCATCCTTCTCATTTATTTAAATAAATGTTCTTTATAATATAACTTTTATTTATATTTTACTATGAATAATTTTATTTCTTTTCTTATTATTTGTGTATATCACAAAAAAGAAAAAGTAAATATATTTTGATTGTCATTAAAATACATCGAATTTTTTTGACGAGGGATACTCAGTTACGAAAATTATAGAAGCGGTACACATGTCAAAAGTTTTGGAAACACTGCATTAGACTAAGAGGTTATCGAAGAATTACTGGCTAAGCACCAGAAATACCTTAGAGCTAAAGCACTGTTGCGGCGGCACGCTCATAACGGCCACACACAAATTCTGCTTTCCGACTAGAAAATTTTTGACGTAGAAGAAACTTTCAACCGCCAAAAAGACCGTGCATACTCAAGAAGTATCCAAGAAGCTAAATAGCAGAAATAAATGCTCACAGGGCTTCCCAAATGGTTTTGTGGGGTGTTAGGTAGGAAGGCATGTCAGAGATTCATTTTGGCCAAAAAGCTGTGAAGACCACGACAAAAGTTTATCAAGACACACACATAGAACGAGTAGTGAGGCGATGAATATAAACTTTTTCAATGGAAACGATTGGAGTTTTCAACAGGGCTCTATTCCTGCCCATGAAGATGATCCAGCGGTGGTTGAAAAAGAATGTTACGGACTTTACGGAAAACAAAAATTGTCCTTCCAGCAGTCCGGATTTAAATCCATTGGACTATAAATTGTTGTTAGCATTGGAGGCAAAGATGTGTCAAAAATTGCATCCCAATTAGAACAGTATTAAACGTTTTTTCAGGGAAGCAAGGGTGGAAAAAGAAACTTGTGCAGTCAAAAGTGATCCTCAGAGCCAATTTTTCGATTAGGCATGTGCCTAGAGTGCAAAGGATTAGTGGGCGGAAAAAGAGAAAAAAAATTAAAATTACAGCGAACGTACCACCGCTTAGCGACTGAAATGAGATTTACTATGGGAAAAGAAAACCTTAACAGTTTGATGATGGTACGTGTAAAAGATAGTAAGGTGTAAACCGATGAAAAAGGTGATAATTACCAAGTTGAAAATAGTTCATACAATAATGTATACTCTATACCTTGATTGCAAACGATTTCATTAATTTACCTCTACTATTTTACTAAAGGGTGGGTGAGTGGTCCGTGATGCCGTAAGGTAAGGAATGAACAAGTGTGGCTAAACCATGCTCCTATCCTTTCCTCTCGTTCGCCAGTCCAGGACATGGTGGGTCTATAGATGAGGGAAATGAAATGACTCTCCAAAGAGCAAAAACAATGAAAGGGAAATTCCTCCCAGACTATATAAAACTGGCAAGGTAGGGACTGAAGGAGGTGCCTGGAAATTGTGTGTGGGGGGAGGCGTAACATTTTAAAGTGCCTAAGGCGCCGGAGAGGTTAAAAACGACCCTGGGGATCCCTTTGAATAAAAAGTGATGTATGTTAAATTTTAAAGCTAAAATAAAACTTTAAGAAGATTTTGTATTAAATCTAATAACAAAAGTTTTTATTTTAATCCGCCTTTATAATTGTATCAAAAACACATGCCTCGATTAGGTATTTTGTATTGAAAATGTTTTTTTAGAAATCTGATTATATGTTTTGATAGAAAATCTCATATTCATTTGAACTACTCTACCACAATTTCGGTTAAAAAGTAATCAAAATGTTACAAAAATCAAAAACTAAATTAAAAGACACATTTTCGGAAATATTCTAACTTTAACAAGAAAGAAATATATCAGCCAAAAGTAAACATCAACGGAAATGTGTATTTGAGTTTTCTTTATTTTTTATTTTCTCTTTTAAATATCAAATTTAAAGATAATATTATTGTAGACAAAATCCAACAGCTGATTCTGTGATTCGAGCTACTGTTTGCTATCTTCAAAAGGCTTGGCTTCCTTTATCTTAGTGCACAATCAGAGAAATAAGATTCGGTAAAAAATAAATAATAACTTTCCATGTTCTTAAATTTCTGTGTACTGGGGTTTATTCTGGGAAACTTTAACTAGAGAGGAGAGAGGCGGTCTGTCTGTTAGACCTTTGTCTTTTATTTTATATTCACTACTCATTAATGAGCAGTTAAAATATTATTTTATATATTTTGTTAGTCGTAAAAATTTTCTCAAGTTTCATATCCTTTTGAACTTAATTGGGCCTTTTTGTGGGGCCCTTTCTCTTTATTTTTAAGTTCAACTCTTGGTATTTTTATTTGAAAGGATTTATTATTTTATAGAGAAACCTTTGTTTTGTTCCAAACTGGTTTGATTTTGAAAGTAAAAATAATGTAAAATTCTGAAAATGGTTTTATAGCAACTTCATCTAGTATTATATATATCATTGGTGTGGGAAGCCTTTCTAGTTGGAAGACCATACAATGTTATTCACGATTGTATCAGACCACACTAATATATATATATGCTCTGATAAAAGACCTCGTTAAAAAGAAAATGAGACGCATTCAAATTTTTCTTTAATTTAACTATATTCATGTATTTTCAGATCAAATTTCTATAGTTCTAATCAGTCTTTGATGTCGAAAGAAGAAAAAAACTTCAAAATGAATACGTTTACCTAAAAGTATAAAATTTTACTGATGATTACTGAATGATATTTTGTTAATGAATTAAATAACGAAAAGAATATGCTGTTATAAGAATTTTACGATAAATTTTGAATTCATTCCGGAAGCTGATTTGATGATTAGAGACATGGTGACCTTAAGATCGCAGATTTCCTCTAAATAAATCGATTAAGTACGAACTTAAAATTATTTTACATTAAAATTTGAGTGAAAAGGGCGTTAATTAATCACAAATATTGAAAATATCTGAGTGTTTCCTGTGAAACAATCAAATGATATTTATTGTCTATTTCAATGGACTTTCCTTTTTTTTGGTAATGTATGTTTTTGTAAATTGTTTGGTAATTATATTGATTTAATAATGATAAAATTTGTTTATATTAATCGTTTACTGTTACTGTCGAACTCAGGGGTCGGCAACCTAGTAACTGTAGTTTGCCAAACCAATCTACCAATACGATTCAGCGTGCTGCACAGTAGGAGATATTTGAAACAATTCGATTCCCGCGACAGTGCATGCCGAATATGAGAACAGATGTCAAGAATATAGATTACAGTTTTATATGTTTATTTTGCATCATTTAAAGACTTTTATTAAATAAAAAAATAATCAACATAAAACTATTTTCACAATATAAATAAAAAATTGAAATTGTATTTGTATTATGTATCTTTTACACATATTTATTAAAATAAGAAGTAGACAACATAAAATATAAATATTCCTATTCTATAGTTAAATAAAAAAAATTAAAATTTTAATACGAATCTCTTGTATAGTTTGTGACTTTCAATTTGCCACCCGAGTCTGAGTGTTCAGCTATTAAACAGCTTCTTTACAGACTCAAAATATTTTTCATAGGAGAAGACTTGCTCATGTTGATCTGTAGAACCCAAAACAAGAAAGAGTACATATGTGAACATTTTTCTACTAACAATTAAATCTCTCTAGCAGTGACGTCCAACAAATTAAAATAGCTTTCCATTTATTTATGGTTAGTTATCTTAAGACTAGCTGTATGGCCCGGCGTTGCACGGGCTTTCTCTACTTTTATAAATTTTCCCTTCCCTTCACAAAATCCCAATATTCCCTTCCCTTCACAAAATGATCAATATTCTTTTTCGAAATTACTTTGACTTTGTTTCTTTCCGCTCCGCTAAGCCCGGCGTTGCACGGGCTTTTACTGATTGTATAACTTTATCCCCATGAGAATTTCCTCTTTCCCTCATGACATCAGAACTTCTGTGTTGGTGTGTACGCGTACGATGTGAGTGCACGTCCCGGCGTTGCTCGGGCTTTCTCATTTAACATTTTCTCCCTTCCCTTAAAAAAATCAGCACTTCCAATATTCTTTTTCGAACCTACTTTGACTTCCTTGTTTCTTTCTCCCTCCCTCGCTTAACCCGACGTTGCACGGGTTTTTACTGAGTGAATTACTTAACCCCCATGGGAATATCCTGTTTCCCTCAGGACGACAACACTTCTGTATGTGTGTACGCGCGCAATGTGAGTGATTTCTATAAACATGTTCGTTCAATAAGCTCCGTTTCAAAATTATCAATTTCCATCCTCTCAAAAATTAACAAATTTGTCGTGTGGTATAGAGTGTCACTGAGAATTATACCTCGTGCCAAATCTGGCACGCGTGCCGTAAATTGCCGACGCCTGGTCTAACTTATAACCGTATCCACAACTGATTTGTAAAATAGAAATCACGAAAAACAATTGTTCCACAATTCTTTGCTTTGGAGTTTGTACCTATTGTAGTTCAGATTTGCCTCGTGTTGCTTGAAGTCTGCATTTTATTATGCAAATACTTTCGAGCCTCCATGTTACGAACCTGTATATTGCGAATTTTTCTATATAGTGAACTTTTCTTGGAACCAAGAACATTTCACAATTTTCTTCGTAAAATAAACTCCCAATACCGAAGTGCATTTTCTATATAACGAACTTTTTCTCTTATAGTTCAATTTTTTTTCCTAATTTTAAAGTATTTCTGGACATTTCAAGTTACTCTCTCTTTTAACACATTTTATGGTGGTCATAAATCTTGAACTGGTTTTATTAGGAGCCTAATTCACAGAAAGCAATAGAATTCTAAGCATTTCATCTAAGAAGTGCAATTTTTAACCCGCATAACCATTTTAACCTAGATACATCTCCGATATCCCCTTTCATCCTCAGTGGAGTTGTTTCGTGTCCCCGTGTCCTTGATCTTGTCTTCGTTCATTTGTAGAGTTGATCAGTCGTACTGATAACTTTGTTGCTCTTGTAGCTCGAAAATGTCAAAACGTAAGTGCTTTGAGCCTCAAAGAAAAAAATTTAATTCTTCAGAAGGTGGACAAAGGCGTCAAAAAACTTTCCTTGCAGTTTTTTCTCTTTTTTTTCCCAGTAAGATTTGTAAATTAATATATATTAATTTACAAAAAGGTGTGATTACTTTCTTTTTATTAATATACAGTGTTTATGAATCTTAAAATTTGTTTTATATGGTTTATCAAGAAAACTGAAAGATGAACCTCTACTTCACGAATTTTCCATATAATGAACTTTTTTCGGGATTTAGCGACTTCATTATATAGAGCTACGACTGTATTAAATACAAATGGATTGGTTAGATGAAGTAGATATTGTGACTTTAAGTTGTAAAATGTTTCATGGAATGTTGAGAACCGTAGTCAAAGTGCCTAGTTGAAAATTGGCTCTCGAAGAAGGGGAAGATTTAAAAGAAATTTGTCGAGATATAATACGATTGATTCGAGAGAAAAAAGGCAACGACGGAGGGGGAAAAAATCATTATCTAGCAAGAAATCGTTAGACACGCGTATTCAGATAAATAAGAACCTGATAATCGGCGAGAAAGGATTCGACATTTTTTTTAAAGATGCACCATTCTTGTTGGGGAGGGGGGGGGCCTTAAATTGCAAAATTCTTTACTACCATTATTTTGACGAATTATTTATTTTTGTTTTTAAAAAGAGGAATTTTTGTTCTCGTAATTGCGTACAAGTTTTTTGAAAACAAATCGAAACATTTATCCCCTTTCGTTTAAAGTGGAAATCAAAAGCAGTTTTTATGTTTATTTCAGAGTGAATGTCTGTAAAAAAATTTTATCTTTATAAAAAATTTCTTTGTTTTTTTAACGTGTTTTGAGAGAGAAGAAATCTACACCCAATTTTTTTTTTTTTTTTTTTTCGCGGTAGATACGTTCTTTAGAAAACCGTGAAAAAAAATCGTGTAAAAAAATACATGCAACTTCTTTTAAATTTCGGGATATGTTCCATACACAGTTTTAAAAAATCGTGTAAGATGAAAATTCTCTAAATATTTTTTCAAAAAACCATGCAAAAAACTGAAAATGAAATCCATGTTATATATTTATAAAGCAAAAACAATTTATTTTATTACAAAAAAATTAAAATTAGTATACAGTGAAAACTCATTCTAAATTCAAATTGAAATTAGGAATAAAACTATTGACAACTATTCATAGCTACTTGATAATAGGCAAATGTTGTCCCATGCTTGTGGCAAATTTCAAGCCCTTGCGAATTAAATGAGCCGTTATAGCTGAACTTCACACACACCTTCAACTTCGTCATTATCGACTTCTTTATAAATATATTTGCCTTTCTTATTATAAACTGTAATAAATCCGATCAAATCCTAACGGCTTGAACCCCCAGATTTTGGGGAAAACTCGTGTTGGATCAGAAAGTTTGTGTAAAAAGTAAATTCGTGTACCGTGTTATTTCAAAATCGTGTAAAAAGAGTTGGGTGTGTTTTAAAAGCTTTTTTTATAAAGTGTGATATATAAACAAATAAATGTCAAGAGATGTAAGAGGAAATAAAGGCGAAAGCAGGTAAACGAGTATTATTTATTCATGTACGAATAGGACACACATCTGTTATATTTCGGAAATTAGTGTTTAGTGTGTGTGACATGTGATACGTGTAACTGACTATATGTTAGTTAAATGTGGAACTCGCAAAAAAAAAAAAAATGTCTATGACAACCACGCCTAAAAAGGCGTATCCTAACTGGGTTTTTCCCGTATGGCTTTTGTGGTCTTTCATTAATATTGATAAACTTTGCCGCAAAATCAAGTGTAAGTTTTTCTGTGAATTCATTCATTAAAGTTATCTTTAATTATTAAACATTATTATATATATTCTTATTTTGTAATATTATATCAAACACAGATGATTTCCATGTCCAAATCCTTTTATAAGTATCTCCTTTTCGCTAATTTTATATTTCTCTTGTTTATTTTATGTTTTCTTTAAGGTCCCAAGTTTTATATTTACGCTAACCGCTTCTGATACATTTACTGCCGGAATATTTCTTTTCCATTTTTAAAAAAAAGAAATGTGGGCTTTTGGAAAGGTTTTTGGCTAAAGTTGGTGAAGTCATGAATTCAAAACCGATGGATAGCGGGTTTGAGTCTGTACTACCAGTGACAATCATGTAGCGGGGCCAGGGCTGATTTTCCACTTAGGCACGCTGGGCAGGTGCCTAGAGCGTAAAAGATTTGAGGGCGAACATAGAGAAAAAAATCGAAATTGAAGCGAATGTACCAGCGTTTAGGAGCAAGGAGATTCGACAAAACAGGCGAAGTACTTGGCTCAACGCTATTCCAAAGACATCGATGAACAACAATTTGTGCAAAAGTGTCAGCATATCGAAATGTATACAGGGACGTCTTTATCCATGGGCCAACTGGGCCCAGGGCCTCCCACTCGGTGGGGCCTCGTTTCATTCTCGACTCTGTCTTAATAAGATCATGATCCAGATAATTGTAATGGTCAAATAATGTTTTTGTACATATTCTCCGAAAAACAGGGAATTTCAAACTGCATACCAACTGGCAAAAGTGGCAAGACCTGTATTATTATGTGATGACCGTTGTTTCATGTCTCGGCCTAGGCTTAATACCATAAACAATCATTCAACTCATTTAGTCGAAATGTGACCATCGGTCAAGCCGGTTTGTGCCTAGGTTCTACAGATTGTGAATCGTGCACATTTATTAGTTTCAAATGACCGTTACGAGTATTTGACAATGTATGCTATGTATTGTCTACTTTTAAAGATCTCAGGTAGGGCCTACTTTTGCTTAGGGGCCCAGGGCCTCAAAGAGTCTTAAGACGTCCCTGGATGTATATGAAGGTTGAAAAAACAAACTACAAGAGGAATCTCATCTTACTACTAGAAAAACAAATTGGAAAGTACCTTCCCAAGTTTAGAAGTCGCAGTGAAAATTTACTTGACTTCCTGTGACAAACTGTACAGCAGATAGGAGCTTTTCTGCCCTTTATATCCGATTAGGTTAAAAAAAAGCTTTTTAGGTGTTGTTTGGACTATTAGGGAAAAAAGAAATATAATTATTGAGGAATAAGGACTAATACATAATACTAGAGAGTTTTTTAAGTTGTTTCTATAGCATTTACTTTACCTAACTTATAAAAATATTTTTTAACGCGTTGTTTGCAGAATGAAATTTTTACGATAATTTGTGAGCGAAAAACGGGATATCTCCAAAACAATCCAATCAAATTCAATGAAATTTATAACATATATGTTATGGACCCTTCAGAGTGTAACAAACTGACGGTTTTAAGACACCTACATTTAATCACATTTTACAGCTTAGAAAATGCAGAAATTTTGATGAAAAATCATTAACATCAAATTTGAATGCTAATAAAATACTTATTTCTTAAAGTTTTTTTTATCCTGCGGTTTGTGACACTTCAGAGGGATCGAGAAGTATACCATGAAATTAAAATTGCATAATGTACAATTATTTTTATTTATGGCGTTTTTCTTAACTTTAAAAATTGTGCTGAAATTTCATAAAAATAATTTTTTTTCAAAAACAAAGGGTGACTCATGTTATTTATTTAATAATTATGACTTTTTAAACGTATTTATGTTCTTCAAAACAATAAATTTATTCTGAAAATCGATTTTTGAAAAATTGGTCTCCCAACCTAGTCGGATACCTTAAGAGAGTAAAGACTGAAATGAGATCTTCTATGGAAAATGAAAAGCCTAACAGTTTGATGTTACTGTGATCAAAGCTCAAAGAAAACCTTTGTTGAATTAGTACAATTCCAGTGGCTCAACAAAAGTTAAGGATGCCTAAAAGTAAAAGATAACAATGCGATAAACGATGAAAAAGATGAAAATTAACAAGTTGAAAACTGTTCATACAATAATACATATTGTATACTGTAATTACAAACGATTTCATTAATTTACTGTACTAATTAACAAAAGTCGTTTTTGCCATAAGGTAAGAAATGAATACGAGAGGCCAAACCATGGCAATATATTTTCTTTAAAGCTGCTGGTTGCTAGTCCGGGACACGGTGGTTCCATAGGTATGGATAATGGGAAAACTTCCTTAAGAGTAAAAACAAAAAAGGGAGGGGGGGGTCGATCCTTTCCGAATCAAAATTGACAAGGCCTCTGGAAATAGTGAGGGGGCGTAATAATTTGAAGTGCCTAGGACACAGGGGATGTTAAAAACGGCCCTGAGCGGGGCTGATGTGTGTTGAACTTGTCAAAATCCTCATATAGACCAAGATTAGAAGTAAAGGGAGAGAGAGATACCGTCTGAAATATCGACATCGTCACATCCATGAGTCACAAAATCTTTCTTAGTGGTAGTCCTTTTTTTTATATCTAGTGTTGCGTTAATTAACCAAATCGAGATGGGTAAACCAAGCCACTAATGGTCATGGTAGTGAACCTCATATCTGGCTACGTTTAATCAAGTCACTTGCTGTAGTCCTGTTTCCATTAGAAACATATCATGTGGACTGTTGCTCGTTTAAATAAAATTGTGCCTCGTAGATCTCAGGTCTCATCGTCATATGACCCTATTTTAAAAGTACGAGATCCATCAGAAATAACTCACGTCGTCCCTTGTTCAGTGAGGAGTCGAAATTTATTGTGGGGTAGTTTTTATTAACAGTGTTCCCCTACCCTCTCCGGTTTGATGAAATGTGGAAAAAGAACAATGGAATGTGTTATTTCCATCTAAAAGAAGTTAAAATCAGACTGATTCCCCTTGGATGATTTTGCTGATGGTCATAAAGGTATATATCCAAGTTAAATTATTTGATTTACAGACTTGAAATCTGGTATTTTTCTATTTAAAACTCAGATTATGTTAGTGAAATGATTACAATTTATTTTTCAACTTTTTGTAGCATTTAACATTCTGCCTTGGAAGTAAATTTGCGTATTGAACATTGCATTTATTTGCACTAATTATTCTAGTCTAAAGATAGTATTTTTTTCTTTGTATACTTAAATCATTAATTCTGTTGTTGTGTTGTTTCTAATGCTACCGGTCTCACAGTGTCAGATCGAGGCCCACGAAATTCATCGTGGCAAGGGGCGGGTGTACGCCTGTCGTTAGTTTTTAGCACCATGCAGGTGACAATACGATTTGGCTCGGTCCACACACGATGGATGGCGACACCACCTATCTCCACCTCCACAATTTAGTCATGGAACTGGAGAGGAGGGAAATATTCTCCAGCCCCCTGCACCCGTGGTTACAGCTGTGACCGCCTACAAAACTTTCGGACCCACTGATTTAACGAGCACGTACTTCTTGTGTACTCGGAGGGTATTTGGTGTCATCCATTTAGTCACATAATAAATGCAATCGTGTTTGCAGCTAATCAATTAGTGTGCTTCGCTGTTGCCGCCTTTTGCTTTTAAAAGTATATATTTGTCAACAGTAATAACATAAGTAGGCAAAATATGTTTAATCTAAAGGTAGATGAAAAATGAGAATTTTAAAAAATTTTACTAATAGAACAAGTTTGGTGTCAGTTTTGAATTCAGTGGAGAACCATGTGACTGCCTTTGTCATGTGACCGTCATGAATTTAAATCATTTAAATAAAATAAAAAAAATCGGAAATGCATCATTAGGCTGAATATATGAGTCACATGATAAATTCAATCACGTGTTCGTCATTGAATTCAAAACTGACATTCGATTTGCACTTGATTTTCTACTCGTAAAATTTAGATAAATTTTCAAATTCGATAATTGGGTAAACATGTTCAAATATTAAAAAATTCTTCAAAGCATTTTTCAAAATTAAAAAAAAATTTATATTATACGTATATTTTTAAATCAAGTGCATTATGTTTCCCTACGGTCGCTCGCTGTATGTTCTTCACCGTAAAAATAAAAATGTATACCGATAAATATATGTATGGTACTTCACCCTTTCGCCGAAAATGATACTATCGTCGCCAAATGGAATATTTCCGCTGGTAACCCTTTACCACCTAATTTTTAAAACAAGTCGTGGTCTTTTCTTATCAGTTTTGTCTTTTTCATAATTCATCAAAAATAGATGAAAAACCAATGAGAATTAACATTTGTGTGTGTGTCGTGTGTTGTCGCCAATAAAGCGTGCTTGGCGAGATTTGCGCTGCCAGAAGGGGAAAATACCATATGTATTTTTCTGAAAGAAAATAACTTCAAATTGTAACAGATGGCAACAACAAAGCACATTAATTAATTGGCTTGAAAAACAATTTCTTTTGTCGTGATTATGACGTCACATGAATTAAGCCCTTTGATCCGAGCACTCGATGCTTTTGATTATTAAAGATTGTTAAATTTAAATTTCTAAGCATTTTCTCAATACTGTGTTTTTTTTCACAAAACACAATAATTTTCTGGAATTCTTTTCATATAAATAGAAAAAATTAAAAATCCTGAACTTTTTAGAAAAAAGCCAACAAACCTAATTCGAACGTCTCATTATTCTCTCGCAGCCTATTTCCTCTTTATATCTTCGAAAAGCAAATACAATCGAACGGATTTTCGGAACAGACGATTCTTGCGAAATTCCCGCCGAAAATCCAGGGGTTCTGTTGAGGTACCAATTTATTCGATCGATTTCTGTCCAGGACACTGAAGCTTCTATATGCACGACGTTTCCCTTTTTTTCCCACTCTGTGTTTCCTTTTTGCAGTTAGCTAGACCATGTCTGGACGTAAATTCGTCGACTGTTGGGTTCAGTCAGCGTTCCTTGTTCTTTTTGCTTCCTGGAGTGTATGTGTAACCATCTCATTCCGTATAATCGATTCGAAAGGAATTAGTTTCCTGTCATTGTGTAGTAATGGCCGGCTGTAATTTGGCTGGGCTCTAATTGTGAACAGCGTTTGCGTATATAGTTAGGGAGAATTAGGAACACAAAAGAAGGGAGCTTTGTTATGGGAAGTTGTGTTTCGTGAATTTTTTTCATTGTTTGCTTATTTTTTGTTGAAAGTGTGGTATATGTCCCGAGTCTGATTGTTTGGAATATTTTAGTCATTTTATGCAAATCAGAGTTTTCGTTGAATTATGAATCATTTTTAAATTGTTGTAATAAAAAAGGCTGCATTTCAAAAGAAGATAGAAAAAATTCAATTTGTAATTATGTGTTTGAAAATGTCGTAAAAAAATCTTTCGTGACTGGAAATCTTTTGAATTTAGATGACTATTATTTAAAATTATAACAATTGATTTTAAAGGGATACAGTACGATTCAGTTGACAAAGAAACTCAAATAAAACCTTTTTTCGCTTAAATTATATATATATATATATATATATATATAATTTTCTATGATCTCGTAAAGTCTGAAAACTAAATTTAAAAAACTCAGAGCTATAACTTTTCATGTTCATTTTTATCCCCCCCCCCAAAAGTAAGGGGATTTATCTCAGAAAGAAAAAAAATAACTCGCTTATCCTCATTTAAAATGGCAGGACTTTTTTTTTTCTATTATGCCTAATACTCTGAATTTTTTTTATACACCTATTGCTAATAGTACACATAACAAAAGTTGGTATGCATTTTTGAATCAAAGTAATACTTATTCTTCAAAAAATAGTTGAAGTTAGAATGCACACATTTTTCAAGGAATTTTCAATAAGTATTTCAGAAAAAAAAATTATTTTACGTATGTCAATCATGCTAGCTGTAAATCCATACCAACTTTTGTTATACATAGCTTGAAGTATTTGTAAATTGAATTTCATAGTGTACATCAGTTATTGTAGAAAAAGTGGCATTTTAAAATCCCTTCATAAATTTTTCTTTAAAAATTTAAATGGTTAGTATTTTGAGAACAAAATATGTTTTACGCAATCTAAAAATATTGTTATAAGCAAAATATATATATATATATATATAAACCATTAAATCAAACATTTTTGTATAAATCGTACCATGGAAGAGGGGGGGGGCATTAAGGCTGTCACATTAAGATTACTGACAATGTTCAGAATCGTGATTTTGAAAAGTGGATGCATGAATATTTTTTTTATATTTAGTTTCAGTTGAATTGGAATATAGATATAAATTCGTTTTTAAGGTATTATTACAAGAGGGAAAATAAATTTAAATGGTTTTTTGGTTGTGGAAAAAATTAAAAAAGAATTAAAGCATTCCCTTTTTATGAAATATACTTATATAGTAATGTTTTGCCTTCTATATAGTTAGGACTTTTTTACTAGGGTTGAACTAAATTTTTTGAAAAATTCACATTTTCAGAGCTACGATCACACACAGATTTAAAACAATAACGGCTGTTAAATTTTTGTTAAAATTTCTCTACTCTGTAATAAAATATGAATAAATCCACTTCTAGATTATATGTTTCAGAAATTGTAGTCCAACCCCGGTATAGTAAAAGTATTGTTATCGAAGCATTTTTCATGAAGGGAGAATGTTTTGAAAATATGTCACTTTCTTTATCTTTTGCCAAAATATTCCATTTTAAATAATATTTCTTATTATAATATTTGTTTAGCAATTTTGTATGTATATTCCAATTCAACTGACACTAAATACAAAAAAATGTACTTTTATATGTTGTTTCAAAATCCTGGTTTCGAACGTAGTCAGTCATCTTAAAAATCGAAAAATAAGGCCCCTTACTTTCGTTGAAAAATTCAATTTTAATAAAATATTCACGGAGAAAAATTACAAAAACTCATTAAATCTATATCAAGATGTCCAAAAGTTGTTGTGGACACTAAAAGATATCCTACTAAGTTCTAAACTAAGAAAGAAATACAATATTTAAAGCTATGTTGAGATTTTTGTTAAGTGTTCTAAGACTTTAGTGGCGTAATTTTTCAGGAGCTTTTTGATTATTAATTTAAAAAAATAATAGTTATGCTATTTTTAAAAAAATAATTATGTCATTCCATTAAGAACAAGTTGCAGATATCATAAAAAAATTACAATTTCTATACATTAATTTTTATTAGTCGAAATCATTAAATTTTATAGGAAACTGCAAGTGTACGAACACTTTTGGGGTTCACTGTATTTATGTACTTCATTGCATTTAAATGTAAAAAATATCATTAATTTTTTAAAAAATCGAGTTTTTGCATAAAATTTGGCATATTTAAAAAACTTTTAAAAGTAATACATATCTTTTAATTCCTAATATATAAAGATGTTCCATTATTTATGTACTGTATAAATATTATTTGAATACATTCATTAGAATTTTGTGTAAAAGATCCTAATTGCAATTTTTCATGAAAATTTTACTAAACTCGACAATTTTTATAATCTATAAAACTCTCCAGAAAACAGCAAAAGGGTTGAAAATTAGTTAAACATGAAGCTAAAGAGTTTGAGCTATAAATATGGTGAGTTTAAGAAATGTACAACTAGTAGAACATTTTTCATATTGTATTTAAATCTTTAAAAGCATTGTCTGAGAAACTATGTTTTTTGGCTTCACGGTAAAGTTCACAAATGGATTTCTTTTTAAGACATTGAATTAACATTTTAAGATAACTTTTATTTTATTTTATTTGTATTATAGACTATAATCTCTGTGTATGTATTTATGCATTTTATTGCACATACAATTTGTGAGAAAAAACATGCTTTTTTTTTTTTTTAAAATTGACAAATTTCAAAAAAATAATGTAAATCTTATCGCTCTAGGCACAGATAATGATGTTATTTGTGTGAGTTTTAATATTATTTGAATATATTAATTAGAATTTTCAATACAAGGTTTACTGTAACTGCAATTTTTAACTAAAAATTCCCAATCTATCCAAAATAATTTAAAATTTTGTGGAATTGTATTTTAATTCCTGACTCAAGTGTAGTATAGGCGAGAGGGCCCTTTCGATTTTTATATAGATATTATTGGTTAGATAACGAATTCATTCTGGCTTCGGGAAACCTATCGCTAAGTGAAGTAGCTTGGCGATCGATTTTGGTCACCAAAAAAATTTGACATCGCCAAGTATCTATACTACACTTGAACCTTAATTCCTAGTTCTATGCACACCCTTTTTAAAGAAAAAAGTGTTTTTTTAGTTGAAAAATTGTTTCAATAAAATGCTCCTCAATAAATGCACATACCTAAAATTTGTTTTTTTAAGTAATCCAAAGATTTTTTTCACATTTTTTCGCTAAATTCCTATAAAAGCCTTACAAAATCAAAACAATCTAGTACTCATGTGTTCGTCCGCGGGTAGCGTGGTAGAAACGAAAAATAGTTCGGAAGATTTATGAGAACTAAATTTGTTGTTGAACCCCAATCTTTAATATATGTAGCCAGTATATTAAAACAAACTTTTTTAATCCTGAATATCTTTTTAATTTGTTTGATAGTGTTAATTAACCATTTTTTGAAATTTTGAGTACATGTAATGTCTCATATTTGTAAAGGCATGCGTTCAAATCTGATATAAACAAACTCATTTCAAACTGAGTATGTCCATGTAGTCATTTTTGAGTATTTCTTTTTTCTCCGTGTAAGAAGTAAATAATGTAATAAAACTTGACAGTGAGAGAGAACGTAAAATTACCGAAAACAGTATAAAATAAGTAATTATAAACTTAAGATATGAACAAAACATTTTGAAATGAACATGTTTTAGTGTATAAAATAGAAATTCATGTTGAACTTTTAGAGAAAATGACTTGTTTTCCATATATTTTTTAAATTCAACAGCTTTACTTGTAAAACATTTCAAAATAATTTTATGCTAATCAACGACAGAAGTACCATTTTTAGTACAGTGTTAATTTATAATTTTTGAATCAACGTCGCAATAAAACAATGCGGGTTTATAAATTGCACCTTTTAGTGCAACAGACCGCAGACGCAGAACCAATTGAAGATAAAGCTATATTGTATAGTATGTTAGAGCAAGGATGTGGCGATCTGCGTTATGTATACGCATGCGTCACTAAAGTTCTTAAAATGTCAAAATAAACTTGAGACACAGAAGTCAATTCAAAATAACTATTAGAAATCACACAACTACAGAAGAAACGGAAAGAAAAGAAAAAAGAAGAAAAAAAGTTTCACAGTTAATAAAACGAAATATGATTTCAAGATATTTTACTATCAGGGTTTCGCATAAAAATCTTTAAATTCAATATATTCTTAAACAAGATAAAATATATTTTTGTATAAAAAAGTTGGGTATACCGTGAAACAAGTTTAGTCTCATTTATTCAGTACTCAAGCTGAAACTGCATTATGACATGCTTGGTTCTTTTAATTTTATTTTTCTCTATTTAATTTCACATATTTATAAATTAAAATAAAGCAACCTTTTCATTTTTAATGTGTTTTGGTTTAAAAATAGTTAATAAAATCGTCAAAATTATTATTATTATTATTTTCTTTTTTTGCATAGAACAATTTTTGTGGGCTGGTACAGCTTTACGGAAATTTAACTAAAAATTCCTTTAACCAAATGATAAAGTTAATATGTTAATTTATTTGTATTTTTTTAAATTTAGAATAAATTTCGTGTTTTAAAACAAAGGAGAGAAAATCAAATTATTTAAGGTCTAAGAGATATTTGTTTAAAAATGCAAACAAACTTTCTCGCGAAAGATTTACCATATCTTTTGCGTTTAAATAAGTTAAATCATTTAGAATTATTTGATTTAAAGAAACAAGGAAGCTGCATTCTGCCGATTGAACAAATAATATGACTGTTTTTCTTCATATCAAATGTGAAATTATCTTCCTTATTTTGGTGACATCTGTTTGAAAGACAAAACAATTAGATTGTTCCCAGATTGTTTATTTATTTTTTTTCTTTTCTTAAAAACAAACTGTGTCGTAAAAATATACCGCGAGAAAAATTCGAATTGAAACGGGAAACACAAATATTTCCAAGCTCACTGTGATCCTGTTAGAATTCATTATTGTTGAAATAAACTACCTTTTGAAAAAGGAAAAATATTCAAACATTAATATATTTTTATATTACTTAATGTTGATGGTTTATATCTCAGTGGTTTTCAAATTTCTTCGACTCACGGAACTCTTAGAACTATTAAGTGTTTTCTAGGAACTCCATTCCATACTTAGAACAAAAACTTAAAATAGTATTTAAAAGTACATGTTGCAGGTTCTTTAGGTAAAGGCAATTTAAAAAAGTATTGCATTTGTTATTAAAAAATTTTAATGTAATTTTAATATAATTTACTTACATATAAATAATATTAGTTTATGATCCAAATGCCACCTACTTATGCATTTTAATAGCTGGGATATGCGCTTGCATTTTTTTATACAAACTGTTTAAGTCTAGCTCTATTGAAATTACAGTAGAACGTTGTTTATCCGAATCAATTAGGACCGGACACCGTTCGGATACGCGATTGTTCAGATAAACGAAAACCGAATGCGATCCATACAGTATATGAAACCAGACACTACGAATATTGAAAATCATCCTATGCGGGAAATGTACTTGATGAAAAAGCAAAATAGGGGCAAAATGTCGCAATATTACCTTTATTGTGGAAAAAAATCACTTATTTTTCGCTATACCATTGTACATCTTCGATTTTTCGCTGCAAGGTGCAAAAAAAAAAAAAAAAAAAAACTGGTTCAGATATTTGACGCTTTTGGAAAAAAAACGTTCGGATATAAACGACGTTCTACTGTATATGTAATCGCATTTCATATTCTGCGTTTAATTTGTATTTGTAGCCACTCACGCTGAGAAATATTTTTCCTCTTAGGTATGTGACTACCCAAAATTCGTCGTTTTGGGTAAAATTTTCGAAATTGATTTTATGCTTTTATTTTATAGCCCATACATTAAAGATTCCAAAAACACTCTAGTTTTATTTTTACGATATTTAGAAGCAAGGTTATAGCATAATTAGTAAAGCTTACAAAACCGGAAGTACATCCCTACTCAAAATATTTGTAAGATATTGAATTGAAATTTTCAGAACATGTTTTATTTTGTTATATCTGTGTTATGAATCAAAATCTAAACTCTGTGTATATATTTATGTACTTTATTGCTTTTTTATGAAAATGATCATTAGTTTTTTTAAGAAATCTTGGTTTTGCATAAAATTTGGCATAATTAAAAAACTTTCAAAAGTATTACAAATCTTTTTTATTCCTAACACTTATAAAGATGTCATTTACGTACTGTATAAATATTATTTGAATACATTCATTAGAATTTTCTAAAAATGCAATTTTTCATCAAAATTTCACTAAAAATGACAATTGTTATTGTCTATAAAACTCTCCAGAAAACAGCAAAAGTTGAAAAAAAGTCAAAATTAGTTAAACATGAAGCTAATGAGATCTTGACCCATAAATATGGGGAGTTTAAAAAATGTACAAATAGTAGAAAATTTTTTATACCATATTAAAATCTTTAAATGCATTTTCTGAGGAACTATGTTTTTCAATTTTTAGCTTCACGGTAAAGTTCACTACAGGATTGCTTTTTAAGATATTGAATTGAAATTTTCAGAAAATGTTTTATTTAGTTTTTTCTCCAGTCTAGACTATAATCTAATCTCTGTGTATATATTTATGTATTTTATTGCACTTTTTGTGAGAAAATAACATTAGTTTTTTTGTAAAAAATTGAGTTCTGCACAAAAAACTACATATTTCAAAGCTTTTCAAAAGTATTACAAATTTTATAGCTATAAGCACAGATAATGATTTTATTTATGTATTGCATAAATATTATTCGAATATATTTATTAGAATTTTCAATACAAGCCTAACCGTAACTGCAATTTTTCACTAAAATTTCACTCAAAATTCCCAATATATCGAAAATTATTTTTAATTTTGTGGAAATTGTACTTAAATTCTTAGTTTTATGCTCCATTTCAAATATAAAAATGTTTATTTAGTTGAAAATTTATATATTTCAAAAAAAGTGCTCCGAAGGTAGTCACATACCTTAAATACATTGTTCTAAGTGGCATTAAGTTGTTTATAGCTGTGTGAAAATACAAATAATAAAAGATGCATTTACCATTAGAAAGTATTTAGTTTTGAGCTAAACGTTGTACTAAAGAGTATAAAATTATTTTTTGGAACCCGGGATAGTAAACAATAGAATATTCACAATCTAGTAGGTTGTACATGTTAAGAAAAAATGTCTTATTGTTCTTTTATTATATTATATATAATAAATGTTTCAATGTATTACAAAATAAATTTAATATGTATAAATAAAATTTTCAGTTTTATAATGATTGGAGCGATCTTTAGATACTTCTGCTAATGTAAACTTCATGGATAGCGTGAATCCATTTTGCATACATATTTATAATTTTCTATTGGATTTTTTTTATTGTGCCTCATGGAGCCCCAGGGTTTCGTGGAACACAGTTTGAAGATCACTGCTTTATATAATATGAAAATGATTTGGCTCATTCTTCTCATTATATACAGTCGGATTTCTATTTTGCGAACCTTTTCCTGGATCCAAGAACATTTTACGATTTTCTTCACAAAATAACCTCCTAATAGCGGAGTGCATTTTCCATTTAATGAACTTTTTCTCTTGGGATTCGATTTTTTTCTCTCTATTTTAAAATACATCTGACAAAAGTTCGATTAATAGTCTGTAACATTAACGTAGATGAAATATTAACGAAAAATACCTTATTGTCCTTCGAAGTAGTCATCTCCCATAACTACGCACCGCTGAGGTCTGCTATACATGTCCTAGAAACTTTACATAAAGTCTTCTTTTGGGATGGAGTTAAAAAGCCTCGTCACGTTTCGTAGGATGTTAGGAATATCGTCAATATCGATAACACTTTCTCATTCCTAAATTCTGGGTAACTATTTATCGCACGGATTCACGGTTAATATGTAGTTCATCAGCCGTGCCTGGGTGCATAAGATCTACAGTCCCCCTTGGCACTGGAGGATCGAACTTTATAACCAGAAAATCTAGTTTCCAGCTTATCCGGGGCGCCCGCTCCGATAATTAACGATCTTTAGTGACGGAGGTTGCCAGTCTTCAGCTACGGGGTTGTCAGAAATACTTTCCTTGCCTTTCGAAAACGGACAAACCACTCGTGCACACACTTCGTGGACAGTGCTTGATTTTCATAAATACGTACCAGCATCGCATAGGTTTCTTTTGGTGTCTTGCCAAGCTTAAAACAAAACTTTAAATTGATCTTTTGTTCGTTCATTTTTCTGTTCTCAGTTAAGAACCAACGTACTAAAGAAGTACTTTGAACTTACACGGAACACAAATGAGTCTCAACTGAACAACAGTGGGGGCAGGTGGTCAACAGTTGCTGCTGCGCATGTGCAGCGTTTTGTTTCGCCAGTGTTGCCAGATAGGCCGTTCTGACTTCCATTCACCGAACTTTATTGTCAGAGGTTGTGTTTCGGACATTCGTATGATGCAATGATAAAATCATTTGAAACAATTCGACGTGGTTTACAGTATGAAGAAAATATGCCTGATGGAGGTTTCGGTGCATTGCAAAGATGCGATACATATTATGAGAGAAAATATTTTTTCAAGAAAAAAACTCAAACAAAATTAATAGATTTTACCAGTAATTCAATATGGTTAGTCAATGGTTATAGTATATGGTTAAATTACTATAGGTAGTATAGTAACCTAATATAGTTAAAATTACCTAAACTATACCTAATATAGTTAAAATTACCGGCTATAAAATAAGTATGTTTAAAATTACTAGTATGCTTAAAATTGGAAAATTTTAATTAAAATTCATTAATCTTAATATAAAATTACTTTATTATAGTTGAAAATACACAGTATTTCTGAACAACGTTTTTTCCCCTTTTCTTTCCTAGCAGAACTCTTTTACATGGTTAAGGTATAAAAAATAAATAGATATTAATTTATAAAAAAAGGTGTGAATAATTACTTTTTCTTATAATGTGTAATGTTTATTAATTTAAAATTTGTTTTATGTGGTTTTTAAAGTATATTGAAAGATAAATCTCCATTGAACGAATTTTCTACATAACAAACTTTTTTCCCGGGATTTAGCGACTTCATGAAATCGAGGTCGAATGTGTGTGTATAGCATTTCACTAAAACTTAACTTTAATTCTCTGAGCGGAGAATGGAGTCTTTCTTTTGTTTTATTTTAAGGAAAAAAAAAATTTAATCAAAATCGCAAATGCATAAAACAGAAAAATATATGAAAATTATAGAGCCTTGAGAGCAAATATAATTGATTTTTCTTTGAAAAATGGCAAGATGATTCGTTGGAAAAGATTTTCCAGTGTCGAAAGATTGAAATTCTTAGAATGCCTCCCCCTTCTCTGTGTTTTTGTTTTCCTTTATCGATTTTTCAATTTCTGTCCTTTGTAGATTCATATCGCTGGATTTTGTTGAGAGATTTTGAAACAAGAAACATTGCTTCTTTTTAACTCCCCATCTCATCCATCGTACCATTATAGGATAAAAAGAAATGAATTCTCTCTCCTCTTCGGCTAATGTACCATGTCCAGATTGTCGCTTAATGTATGGGTCCCCCCCCCCTTGAAAAGGGAGTCGAAAAGCAATTGAAACCGTATGTTTTGCGTAGGAATGTAACATAGCCTCCTATATCTTAACTTCAATTTAATTTTTCAATTTTGAGTTAATTATTTTTTCTTATATAAAAAAAAAAACAGGTGTGTTGTGGAACATAAAGAAATTGCTGGTTTTGCGACTTGTTAAATACTACAGATTTTATATATGTTTATTCAGTGTTTTTTTTTTAATTTTTACTGATTATTTATTTTTTACCTTATTAGAGTGATAAGTTAACAAATAAAAAATAGCCTATGAAAACCTAGCAATTTATATTTTTTGGTAGTTTAATACAACGTTTACATAAATTGAAGAAAACAATAGAGGCATGATATCGTTATTCATTTATTTATTAAGAGCTTTGTGGATTTTCTTAACAATGTTACTCTTGTTTGTGACTCCTCATTGGGTTTTCTGTAGGTAAATACATGATTTTTGCCTACGAGCGTTGAAATACGGTACAGTGCCATCTACCGGGTGAAAATGACGATTTTTTTTCTTTGCATATTTGATTTGCGCATGTTCTGAAACGTGTAGATACCAAATTTCACTGGAATATTCCCAATGGTTTTCTCCCCAGCTCCCCTTAAACACTTGCATTTAATTATGGCCACCCTGTATATATATATATATATATATATATATGTGTTTTATTAACGAGTTTTAGATGCATCTTGCCCAAATATAGCCTTTGTACCAATAAAATCAACCAATTTTGTAGAACATTTTCTTGCAGAAATACTTGGACGTGGTATCAGAGAAATATTTTAGATACGTTTTTGTTGCATATAATGTTTGTAGTTCCTAAAAACTTTTATGGTAAATACTACAGACTTGTGCTCCTTATAGTAAAATTATATTGGTACTGCGAAGTCTTTAAACTTATTTTAAAATAAACGAAAAGTGGGGTTTTCTCAGTGATTTGTTGATAATACGACTTTTTGACTTTGCAAATAAAAGATTACTACCGTTTTTTCCCCTTAAAACATAACTCGTTGTTGATTTATTTTTCATGTACGGTAAATTACTTTTATTAAATACAGCCAAGTCGTCTTCTGAAACATAGTAAGAAAACTCATTGTAGTTCACATGTTAAAGAAAGTGTTCTATCCAGTTCTGTGATATTTCGAATGCGTCTGACTATAGACTCAAGTCGAATGCGTTTACATCGTCCCTGTGAATAACCCTCTCAGACATTCTGTCAGCAATCCATTCATAGATATCGTTTGTATGTCTTCCGATTCAGGACATAATAGAAGCCGAGACTTGATCTACTCTTACTCTTCTTAGTATTTCCTTTGTTTACCTATTGACTGAGGTTCATCGTTTTCTATAGTCAGCTCTAAGATTAAAATTTTCGAATGTTTCCCTGTATCCTCGACGAACTCCTGGAATCTCCCACAATTTTCTTTTCTTTTACCCGACAAAATAGCTCTTCCTTTTCGCACTCATCTTAGGATCAATGCACTTTATTCTCTTTTTAAATTTATCAATCAATCAAATGCATTCTTCTGTTGCAATACATCACGTATTGAATAAAACAAGATTTGAATCAATCGTACTCCTGATCGTTTTTGTTCAAATGAACTCATGTATTGTACTTATGCAGAGAGCCCTAGGGAGATAGGGTACATCAAGAATTCAGATTTGCATGACAACCCATGGTCGGAAACGTTTTCGTTCGGCGCTGTTTGGCGTTGTTCGCAAGAGCATTGGAGAAAACAGACCTGCATTGCCGCAGTCATTTGAGCTGGCATCGCCCGCAGAGCAGTATGAAACGTTTACGAACACCGAACCGGCAGATATGCACCTGATTCACGGATTGACAGAAGGAAATGCACGAGTACCAGAAAAATAGTATCGCAAAAGGTAACCACAGAAAGATGCATCTGACTGCCGGATGTCACAATTTGCTTGAATATAGATTATTACGAAGTAATAGGCATATTGAGAGAGTGACTCGAACTCCCAGATTTGACCAATAAATAATTCAGATGATCTCGGTATTGTGTCTCTTCGTTTCTTGTACCTGTCTTACTACTTTCTCATGAAGTTTCCGACCATGGGTTGCTTTGCATATCTGAATCCTTGTGATGTCCCAATAATCCTAGGACGCCCTGTATTTCGATTGGTCATTTAGCAATGTCTTGTACCCGTTCGATAATCTTAAATAAGGTTTATTTAGAAGGGAGAAAGGCTAATATGATGAGCATCCTGAAAGGGCTTTTGATTAGGCCTTTTTTCTCTCGAAGAAACTTATAGTCATTGGGACAGTGAAATCAAAAATTGTGTCGAAAGTAAAACAGTATGAAGAGAAGGCATTGATTGTAGGATGTGTGTATTTATCAAATATAATTGAATTAGTTTCAGTTCCGCATACAGATAAGCAACCACGTTGGTTTCGTTCTGCTATTATGAATTGTGAAACCTCAATTTATTTCATGCATACTTATCAATTGTTCTATGCTTGCAAACAATACAAGAATGCCGAATGGTTTCATTTGGAAATTATCAAAAATACCTTCTTTTCATGATACGAAAACTTACCTCCCTTCCTTATTGCTTATAGAGACAAAGTATATATATTTTTTTAAAATGGGGGGGTTATTTTTAAAAAACTATAAAAATAACTTCTTGAAAATGCAACAGTGGACTGATAACAGTAGATTGGTAACAAAAACATTGGAAGTAGCAAATATTCAAACTTGTAATGAACAAAAAACTGAATTCACTGAAGAATTTTTCACAGTGCAACGAATGTTTTAATTGAACATTAAGAGGTTATGGAATATTTTATTTAAATATTTTGGGAAGTATGTTTTTCTCAATTTGTGTTTCTTCAATTGTTTTGAGAATAATCTGTACCTGCATGAAGATTACTTGTTTGGACTGACTTCTAATGTGACTTTAAAATGCTCCAAATGTACTTTTATTGTCAATTTTTCAGCTACTAAAAAGCTTAAAAACCAAACTTCAATTAATTTGCAACTTATTTGTGGAATGTGAGTTATTGGAAGATGACATTTGTCTGCGAAAAAGTTACGTGCTAAGCTGAATATGTTATGCCGTATGCAAAAAGAGCATATAGACTTTGTGAAAGAAATATCTTGGCTGCTGCTACATCAACGGCTAAAGATGTCATGAATGCTGCTGTGTTGGTTGTAAAAAGCATTACAAAATGTTCCAACACGTCAATTGGAGAAATGTGGAATATCCGTTGACGACAGATACATGGACATTCTTCCCTAAAAGTTTCTATAGAAACTTTATCCATCGCCACTGGGAAACTTCCAGATTAGGAAATTATGTCTAAGTTTTGTAGAATTCTAAATGTCTAGTCGAACATGCGTGTTCCTGCATTCATCTGGTATTTACTTCAATCATGGAATCTGTTTGTGCGTACAAAATCTTTGTGTGATTTTATACCACGAGATCTTAAAACAATGTTGATTTCTATGGTGTGTGATGGTGATTCCCAAGGATACATTTTAGTTAAAGATCTATTTGATGTCAACAGTGTCATAAAATGAGTGCCTAATATACTTCTAAGAAAGAGTGAGTATTCGGCAAAGAAAACTTAGAAAAAGCCAGAAAAACCTCGGTGGGAAAGAAAAACTTTCCAGTGTTATGATTAATAAAATTCAAAACTATTATGGCAGTAACACCAATCACGTCAAAGCTCGGCTAAGTGCGGCATTTTTCTCGGTGGCTCCATCAGAGAGATACCCATGTATGCACCATGCCCAAATGGAGCTGAGAGCTGGTGTGAGTATCAATGAAGAATAGCCACCGGAAAAAATATATATAAATAAAGGTGTAAGCCTTTCCATGAAACTTTTAAATATTGTTAAACCTGTGTATACAAAGTTGATAAGCAGTTATTATAAAATTGCCTCCACGGTGTGACACAAATGTAAACAAATCATTTAACGCGTTTTTTCGGCAAAGTGTTCTGAAAGAAACTTTTATTGAGCTGAAAACATTTTCTTTGGGTACCCATATTGCTGTCATTATTTTTAACAAAGCTTTTATTTGTTTGTTTGAAAGCTTTTGGCATAAATGCAAATTATTATACACTGCGTGATGACAGATTTCTTGCCATCATTCGCACAGTGACTCGAAACAACATTCTTTGCCTTTTTAAAAAATCAGCCAGAAAAAAAATATAGGGCCCAAAGAAAGTTAAAATTTAATAAAATAGCAAGGAGTGGAGGTGTTAAATATAAATCATTAGAGTTTTAGTAATATACTTGTGATATTTTGTTTTGAAATTACATTTATAAAGTTTAAATGCATTTTTCTCAAAACTGTTTTTTTGTAAATTTCTTGATATTTCAAATGTGATACCTAAAGAGCCAATAGAGATACTTGTATGAAATTTACACAAATGTTATTAATAGTATTTTCTAGAGGTTGGACTAGCAGCTAAGAAATTGAACAATTTTTAGTGATTTTATAGTTGGATTTCCTTATAAAAGTATCGAAAATTTGAGTGAAATTCATAGGTTGTAGCTTCGATTAGCTATAACTTTTGATTAAAAGAAAATAATTTAAAACTTGTAGTACAACCTCTAGAAATGTGTTTGAAAAATGTGCTGCAGCAATTTTTTTTGTAAAATATAAATTATTTTTAAAAATAGAGCCTTTGAAAAAATTTAAAAAAAATTAAAATTTCTTTAAAATTTCATTAAAATTTTAAATTTTTGTAAATTTTAATGTATGTATATTATTTATAACTGTGTTTTTTATCATAGTGCAAAAAATGAAATTAAAAATGTAAATATTTTAGTGAATTTAAGAAAAATAAAAAAATAGGTCTCCGAACGTAGTCGGATACCTTAAGATAATAGTGACAAGTCTGCGTTATTATTGTTATGACTGTCGTCTAGGTCGAGTCGGTTTTGTCTTGGTTTGTAAGATTGTTAATCACGCAAATGTATTTGTTGTGGGTCATCATTTTTACGAGTATTTGGCTACGTATGCTAAAACTGTCTACTAAAAAGGAGGCTGTGGGGCCTACTTTTGCATAGGGGCACAGGGCCTCAAGAAGTCTTGAGACATTACTGGTTGCATCATATCTTCTGAATGTGTCCAGTTTGCTTAAAATTAAATCGTTGTATTGTTGAACATTCTATAAGTTTCATGGGTTTGAATAAGTTGAAGACTTTTGGATTGAGAGTGTCGACCCATCGTAAGCTTCCTTTATGTCGTTTCTTGTTGTCGCTGCTGTCTTTATGTATTATGAATGTCTTATAATTTATATGTAATATGTCGTCTCCAAATTATCAACAAAAAAGAAATATTTGTTCAGCTTGGCTTTTTGGATATTTTCAGACACGACTGCACCCAAAAGAACACCCACACAGTTTTTCTTATATATATATATATATATATATATATATATATATATATATATATATAATTTTTTAAAAAATGAGATTTTTTTGAATATGGATTAGGATAGACTTCTAAAATTGAAATCAATGGTTGTTTTAATGTTGACTACCGCTTGTATGCCAACATCAGAACATTTGATTATTCCTGGAATATACGATAAAGAAGTGTTCGTGTGTACCTTGTAAACAAGCGATATAATATCATATTTCTCAAAATTATGATTCTAATTTCAGAGATAGCTGTTATTGCCGCTTCGTCTTGTTGACCTTTGAATAAAACAATCTTGTGTAAATGGTACACTTAAGTCGTAATACATTGGAAGAGGAACAAGCTTGTATGTTAGTAGTCGTGCGAATATATTTTAATTTATTTTGTTTGCTGTGGTTATTTAAACTAATATAAAATGAATTTATATACCATTTATGAATTCAAAAAACTCATTAAAAAAGGAAACGAAAAACTTTTCTGCAAAATTTCACGTACATAACTATGTTTTTGATTTCCTTTTTAATTAACTTCGTTTTGCTTTATTTGATATAGGATTGAATTATTTTGATATAACCGTATCCACTTTATTTTTATCATTTTTATTTGTCTCAAATTCGATCAAATCCTTCAATAATTCATGATGCTCTTGAACTTTATTTCATAAAAAGTCTTGTAACGGTCCCCGTGACTGTAACTGAATTGATGTTACGATACCTTCCCGTCCTCTGTCTTATTGTACGCGTGTGTGTGTTTGTATATCTTTTATGTAGTTCTCATTATTCCTGTTAGTGCTGTCCGTGTGTTGCGTACCAAAAATAAAATGGTCTTAATCAACCTTAATGGAAGTACTTCTTACATATTCCCAACATACACTGATGCAGACGGTTAAAGTCCTACAAAAATTATATTGCATTTAAATCATCTGGATGAAAACTAATTTGTGTGTTTTGGAGTATTCTACCGTAGTTCTACTTGACATTATGAATATAGTGCGTATATTTCGGCGTATTACGCGCACCGGCGTATAACACACGTCTATACTTTTAAACTGCATTTTTTTTTTTTTTAAAAATTAGGTATATTCGCCGTATAACGCGCACCCTTTTTTTCCCGAAGAAACTTGAATGCACATGCGCACCGCTTTTATCTTTTAAAGTCATTTATTCCACCAGACTTTTGAACATCGGTACATTTCTAGAACTAAAAGTCTAAAGCGCGAGAGGTGTTAGTAGGTTTGTGAATTTTAGGTGGTGGGAAAACATTTACAAAATGGAGGCCATCTAGAAATATTATGTGAATTGGATAATAAAAGCATGGAATGAGAAATTAAACCTTACATAATTGAAAAGTCATTAAAAAATGTTGTATATCTAAGAATCTAGATGAAATGGAAGATGAGTATTTGATTATAGATCAGAGTAACTGTGATGGTGTGTGTGTGTGATTAAGGAACGAAATTCGACGCTGTGCCTGAAAATTTTACGGAAGATAAATATGACAAACTTTTCATGCTGTCCAATACTGAAAATTCATGCAGTATGTAATTTCCATTAAATAACCAGTATTTAGATGTATGCAGAAATCTAATGTGTTATACTTATCTTCTCTTAATTCGTAAGACTGCCATTTTTATAACCGGAATCCGTAAGTTTCGATATTTTTTTGTGTTAAAAGCGCGTGTTATATATACAGCCATAATAACGGTTATAAGTTAAATATTAAGTGTAAAATATCTAATTCCTCTGTTTTAACTATCGGTTTGAAAGGTTTGACTTGGCCATTCCGGATTTAAAAAAATATAGTTTTTCCTCTAAATTTCTACCTATTTTCCAATTTTGTTATGTTAACTGCAGAGTTCGAACGTCCAAGAAAGGTATTCAACTCCCATTAAACTAATCTCGATTATGTTGATTCACAGTACACACGCGTAAAAATTCATTTGCTTGCTATAAACAGCAATAACTATTAACATTTTCTGATTTCTCTCTAAACATCTTACTGCGGTCGCAACACTCTCGCTTGTCTCCTTTTTATGGCAGTCTCAACAAGTACTTCATCTCAATTTTCAGATGTGAGTAAAAAAAAAAAAAATAAAGAGGCCGGAAAGTTGCTGGCATGTTACTGCTATAATCATATTTTAAGATGCATTTTAGATTTCCTGTGTCAGTCTTCATACCGATTTCCTTTTGTAAGATCTTTCTATGCCGATGTAAAATTCGCTTTTAGAGCAGAATTTTGAATGTATTATTATTATTATTTAAATTTGAGTTCCATTTTTTGTCCATGTTATTGCTGTCTTTCAAATATAGACTCCTGAAGGACGAATGCTTTTACTATCAAACTTGATTTGGAACACACACACACAAAAGAAATTACCGTAAAATCCGGAGTACAATACGCACTTATACTTTTTTTTTTTTTTTTAAATAAATTTATTTGCAAAACTCCTCATGCTCCACATTGCATAACATGAGGCTTACAGACGTAAGTGGTAACAACATTACAAAACAATAATAATAACAACAACAACAAAAAACATAATTAAGAAGAAAAAACATAATAAAGGGGGGGGACACAAAAAGGGGGGGACATAAAGAGCCAAAACTAAAATAAAGGAAGGAGGAAATACACAAATATAAAGAAAGGAAAGTATCTGTAAAATTTTAAAAATCTATACTGTAAACAAATTTTCTCAAGACATTAAGGCTTTCAGAACAATTGACTAACAAAGAAAAAATGGGTGGCCAGGAAATACCTAAGCATTTTAACTCCTTTTTAAAATTTTCTCTTTTACAACAATATAGATTACAATACAACAAGACATGTTCCGCGGTTTCAGCGTCCAGACCACAAGAACAAATATCATTATCAATTAAGTTGCTGCATTTTTTCGTTTTTAGGTATATTCGGCATATAACGCATCACTTGTATGTAAAGGAATCTTTTAACTCCATTCTTACCCACCTTAAAAGGTCAGATTAATTCGAAATTTTGCTCACGTGTCCAGGACCGATGACAATACAATAATTTAATAATTTTGTTCCATTGTCCTGATCAGGATCATCAGGATTAACGATTTCCAATTATCAGATCCCTTCCCGCATCTGGCGACTCATTTCATATCCCATTTACAGATTTGGCGACTAAAACATTAAGTCACAACTTAGTTCGATTAACTATAAACGGGTGTTTTTTAGTTGTTTTAAACTATAATTTATTATTTAACACGCTTTTATAAGCTTCACTTGCATGCTACGAAGGAAACTTGTATTGTGTGTGTGTAATGCAATGTGCTCTTATATTTTGAAGTCATTTATTCGTGGTATTATTCCAGACTTCTGAAAAAATAGTACATTCTAGAACTACACAATCCTTTAAGTTCACTAAGCGTGTCATTTCTTTTAAATAAACAGTATTTCAAACTATGTAGAAGTCTCATTTTTTTAATACTTTGTTTATTTTTGAAGCTACCCGGCGTATATGACGTGCATCCGTAAATTTCGATCTTATTTTTTGAGTTAAAAGTGCGCGTTATGCGCCGAATTTTGCGGTAAATGTTTTCTTAATTTCTTGGTGTTGGCTCTTCATTCTCTATACTGCAGAGAAGGGGTAAAGCTGGAACAAATTACTATGGCTCGTTATCTTAAAATACTCATCAACTTGACTGCCTCGAGGCTGACTGAATTGAAGTGATTAAGGAGCAAAAATATATTTAAAGACCCAGAATGTTAAGGGGCGAAATGCTTGAGGCTGTTCTAACTCATGATCGGATCGGGTGATAAGTCACGAAGGCCTTCAAGTGATCCCCCCCCCCTTTCTTGAATCGCATTTAAGGGTCCTCACCAGTGCTGGTTTATCCATTGGGCGCTTGGGGCAAGTACTCTGGGCGCGGGACCCGGAAGGCCTCGGATAAGTGGGACTTAACTAGATTTTCTGGTTATAAATTTCGATCCGCTAGTGCCAAGGGGCTTGTAGATCGTCTGCGCCCAGGGCCCGAAATGAGCTTAATTCGGCAATGGTCATCACACCAACCATTACCAGGATCTGAGGATTCTCTGTGCTACCTATTAGCTTAGAAGGACTTCCCTATGTAGAGGCGTGGTCTTATTGCTCTCGGAATAATTGCATGAAATACTGAGCACCTAAAAGAGCGTTCGTTTTTTTTTGTAAAAGAATTTTAAATGTCGAATGATTTCATTTGACCAGTGGCTTTAAAAAATATCTGCTCAAAAAAAAAAAAGATTGAAAATAATATGTGGATATTTATTAAATTTTTTATGAAGTCCTTTTTTTTTTACCTAAATGGTTTTCCATGTGGTCATGCTTGTAAAGACGTGGCCTGCTTTGTCGAGTCTGGGGTTCGATCCCAGTGCCACTGAAGACCCGCCGTGTAGAGTGGCTGTTAAATCTTTCGAGACTCGAAATCTTTCCGTTGGCATAGTGTGGGTGTTAGAAGAGGGGGTGCTAGTTCAAGTGTCATTCGTATCACTTAACCGTGGTTGAAAATTACGTGGTCCATTGCCAATAACCCTAATATTACTTCAAATTGTGACGTAAATTAAAAATCAAATTGTTTCTTGCATTGTGTCCCGTCAGTAAAGCAATGTTTAACAAATCTAAAAATGTTTTTCCATTGTTTATTTCTACCAGGCTGTTTTAAGCATTTAAATGACAGGTCACTAATTATTTTTTTTATAATTCATCTGGATATCTTTGAAAAACATTCTGCTATTTCTTTTATTATTATTATTATTATTAAAGAATTCTGCAAAATTGTCTATTTCCGTTGTCCATTTTACGTAGCCAAAATGATTGAAAGTTTCATTTCATGTTCTTGATTGATCTTCTCGGAACTATGTTATTAGGGTGCGTATCACTAAAAATTTAACTTTTAAAATACAGTACGAAAGTTTGAGGGAATACTATTTTCATTTTGAGCCCCATCGCAAGCAAAATTGATGTTAAGGCAGTTGGATTGGAATATATAGATATCTTTTCAAAATGTAATCTTCATATGTTAGCCCTGTGGCTCGGTATACATCTGGTTGCAAAGCATATGAGTTTCAATATTGAGTAATAACTCTAAAAGCATATATATATATATATATTGTGGAATACTATTTCAGAACCATTCGCATAAGTACGGCGCAATGCTTTATTTCCCGGGGCTTTATAATATACTTGTCTGATCGATATCATATGCATATATTTTTCTCGGCGTTTCGCCTCCTGTGCTTTTTTAATGTGAAGATTCCATATAGTTTACTTTTTTTTTTTACCGATATGATTTACCGAATAGTTAAAATCTATAATAACGTTAAGAGCTCCCTTCCTGAATTTTGTGCAGAAGGGTGGCTTTTTATTTTACAATGTGTGTATTCTTTTAATATTTAAATTGACCCTTTGGTGTATAAATAAGAGTATTTTTCTTATTATAATTGTATTTTCATATGTTAAAAGGATATACCGGTACTTTGCGTAATTTAATTTTTTGTAAAATTTTAAATGTTATCTACTATTTTAGATATTTAGACCTGTTTGTTTGTTGGTACAATTTGAAAAGAACTCTTTTGTGGATAAGATTTTTTTATTTGGACAAGGATTGTCCAAAAATAAAAAGGAAATTTCCATGCGATAACTTGCTATTGTCATGCTTAGATTGAACTTTTTTTTATTGTTTTTATTCTTTTTTTTCATTGTTTTATTTTTGTATTTTTAATACACGCTTAATAATACATTTTTAATACACATGTGGTTTTATTATGCGAAATGTAAAACGAATAATTCAAGGGACGTTCCGGAAGTAAGTTTCGTTAATATTTTCACACGAAAACATTATTTAAAAAAATACACCGCGTGACATCATGAACTACACATCTTACAGTATTTTTCGACATAGTCACCACCGACATGGAGGCATTTAGCGTAGCGTGCAATCTGTGAAGATACCGCCGTATCAATGATACGGGGCCCCCAAGCTGTAGTCCCACTAACAGGGATCTCGTATCTAAAAAAGGGCCCCGAAGGAATTTTGATACAGGGTCCACTCAGAACTAGCTACGCCAGTGCCTGGAATGTAAGGCATTGTCACACAACCTGTTCAACCCAGTGGCCGGCAGGGTTCTAGAGGGCCCAAAACCTGAGCTTGCAGGGGGGAGGGGTCCTTATGCTCTCCGTTACGCCACTGGTTCAACCTCAGCATTCTTTTGGAAGTTACGTCACGAGAGGGTGACTTTCAATGCAGGAAAGAAGTAAAATTTTGATGGGGCAATGTTGTTTTCATTCATGGATGCGGAAGGATGCCCACTTTAATCTTCATCTTCCACATTCTGCCTTCTTTTTCTGAAAACGCAACACTAACGACCAACAACTGGACGAGACATGACCTGTTCTCCGTACGCGTTCTGTAGGCGTTCATGGAAGACGGACACACTAATGCCACTTCATTCATTCCGGATAACAGAACGCTCTTCCACTGGCGGCGACAACGTTGCAACACACGTCTGCCTGGCATCGTAATTTACACTCGAAAAACATCGAGCACGCCAGTCTGCCGCTGCTCTCTCTCTTCAACATTCTGTGCATTCGTCATTCCTCCTTTGCTGAGGCTCCTTCCGTCGCAAAATCAGCTACGGATTTGTTTCTTATGGCTGTTTTTTTTTTCCACCTCGTATACCATCTCTCCTTTTAAATAAAATGACGAAACACTGTCGGAACGTCCCACGTATGTACTATTTCGATCAAAATTAATTAAATGGATTTACTAAGATTTCAAAATCTGCATCGCTCAGAACAAAATTGGAACAATTTACTTCAAATGAAAAAACTAGTGCTTTCAGCTGGAGTATATTCGTAAGGGTTATTGGTAAAATGTGTAACCATGTTATTTATCAATTTCCTGTAATGCTACTACTCCTGCGTGCTTAAAATGTTTTTAACCTTTTTTAAAAAAAATTCTCATATAGGTTTTTATAGATCTAAATTCAATTTGTAAAAAATTTTAAATATTTTTGTAATGAAATTTAAACTATCGCGCTCGCGCATTTTTGTATCATCTTTACATGTAAACAGGAGCTCTTAAAAATGATCAAAATAGGATGATGGGATGACATTTTCTAGATATTCTTAATTAGAAATTTCATCATTACGAATCCACTCATTTTGTATCTTTCGAGCAATCGAAACTACTTTTTCTTATCCCCCCCCCCATCCATCTTGAGTGACCGCGTTAGACTAATAGTCATGTTTTCGAACTCGTGGCTGTGGCATTGTTTCTGACTAGAAGTGGGTTGGAGTCCTGAACTGGAGACACGCCGTATAGAGGGGTTAATGCATGTAAAATCTGTCGTGGTGGGAAGTCCTTATGTTGGTGTGATGGGGAAGTTAAGATAGTTTGATGCCGGCTCGTCACTCGATAACGGTTCAAAATTACGATGCCTGTCACAAATAGCATGAGCTAACCATTTTACAGAGTCCACTTATGTAAATATGGCCGTGGTAGCCTAGTGGTTATATGATCACGAACTTGGGACCATAGTGTCGCGGGTTTGAGTCTTGTTGCCACTAAAAACCCACCATGTAGAGAGAACCGATAAACGTTAAATTTGTGAAGTTCAAAGTTCTGCCATTGACGTGGTGTGGAAGTTCGTAGAGGGTGATGCCAGTTAAGGTGTCGTATTCACCACTTGACCATGGTTCAGAATTACTAGGACATAGCCCGTGTGTTGCTTCATATATTTCGACTTTAATTAAACTCTCATTCCCTCTGATCTACTTTTACCGTAACTATTTACATGCTTTGGATGTCACATATATTACTCTATATTTGTTTGTTTTTTATGTAGTGGCCGCGGTAGCCTAAGTTTAAGGTCACAGCCTCGTGGCTGGCAGGTCATGAGTTCGAACCTAGTACCGCCGTGCACAGGGGGCCGATGTTCGTTAAATCTGTATGTCTCAATTTTTATAAAAATTTGTGACATTTTAACTCATGCAATTGTTTATAATATAGTGTTTTTAAAATTTCAAAGTATTTCGTAAATAATTAGCTTTCCTCTTTATATGTAAAAGGATAGCTCATTTAGCATTACGATATACGAGAAAAAATGCGAAACACACCCATTTTACGAAAGAAAAGAAAAAGTATGACAACTCTGTTAAAAATGAGTAGCATGATAAAATGTGATTTTCTACTGGATTGTGAAGCCAGAATACAATATTAATGTATGAGTATTTTTATATCTGAACAAATATTCCGAATTTGGGTGCTATTCTTTAACATTAACCGAGGACAGCATTTAGCACGTTACATTCGGACTTTTTGTCTACAACAGTGATTCCCAAAGTGGTCTATATTGACCCCCAGAAGTCTACGTTAATGAATAAATAATGTGGGGGTCCATGAGGTGTAAATTGAATACGACAGTTGCTCTCATTAAACCAAGACGTGACTTTAATTTTAAAGGAAAATTTAATCAAGTGGAAATTGGATTTTACTTATTTAAAAGATTTATTTGCTAAATTTTTTTAGGTTTATTTGCAATTACAAGGTGACAGCATAAATTTATTAAAACAAGAACCATCATCCCAGCGTTTCTTTCGAAAATTAAGCTAAAGGTGTATAATATTGTATGTCACAGTTTTTTTTTTTTCCCTCCAGTTTTTCAATTTGTCGCAGACAATCTGCCTGGAAATTGACGTTTTAACCTACTTTGAACATTTAAATGCCCTTTATTCTGATTTTGAAACTAAGTTTGAAAATGCCTTGACTATATAGTAATACACAGTAAAGAAAAGGAGGGGGGGGGGACTGGACACTCCTAATCAAGAGGATTTATGGTTAAATCTAGCAAGATAGATGCCATATGTTGAAATTTTGCTATAGACGCACCAGATTCATCCCTCCCATTAAAAGCATTTGTTGCTCAGCCATTTTATTTAACAGTTATTTTACATATTAATAAACTTTATCATTTAATTAACATGCGTTTCTTAAGTTTTAAACACAATACTTCACTACAGTTAGAAATTTAAATTTTTTAAAGTAAGTAGTTGAACCAGCTGTTAAAAAGAAATGTTTGATAAATTTGCAAAAATTCAATATTAGGTAAGCAGTGGCTAAAAAAACATGCAGCAGTAAAAGCGAAAAACATGGCAAGGGGTCTATGAGACAAAAAGTAATCCCTCCCCTCGTCGTAAAATCTGTTGATTTTGGAAACCGGAGGAAGCTTACTCTCCTCTCCGAAAATTTCACCCATGCGTGTTTGCGCCACTAATAAGAAACTTACGCAAGCCCATTTAAACGACGCTCCCTCTCGCAGGCGTGATTTACTTCTTGACGCAACCTCCCTCTCATCATTTGGATTCCCATCTCTTTCCACGTACACCCTTTCTTCAATGGTGACGCGCAGACGCCTTTTACGATATAGACTGCCTATGCGACTACCTAATGGTGAGTCAGAAGTGGGAGAACCTGGATATAAATATCGACTCCCGACCCTTAAAGACGCCTGGAGGAAGGAAAAACCCGGAACGCTCGATACTTCTCCCTCTGTTTCACATTTTTTGAAAGCGCTTTTTATTTATATCGGGGGATTTTCAGGTGGTGCCCCGGGGACTGGGGGATTTCTGCTGCTTGGTCTTTGGAACTTTGCTTTTTTTTTATCAGAAATACATGGGTCAATAAAAGTTTTTTTACGTATGATACTATCGCGCACGACCTTTCGTGCAATCAAATATTTTTTCTGTTAAATATTCGGGAAATTTAAAAGGGGAGGGGGGGTAAATAAAATTAACATGCAATGGCTGGTCTAATAAAGGATTGTAAACATTTTAATTTCAAAATTCACATTTTATAGTATTATTTCTTTTTTCTTGTTGATTCTTTCGGCCTTCACACAGATTATCATCGGAATCTTAATTTTTACTCTTTCGGTTCTTTTAAAGGGTTTTGTCTGTTTTCATAATTGCATTTAATTTTCTTTTAATTAGTGTGGCATTATAACTGCATATCTACCCATAAACGACAGATTTCGAAGCCACTTAGGGAAGAGGACATCTGTAAAGTGGTGTCTCTTCTACGTTACCTCACGTGTGGATTGTCAGGTGTCAATCACGCAAATGTATCCGTTTTTCATTTGACAGGTTTTAGTGAAACTGCACCTGACGATGCCTGGAGCGTACCTTATGCTATTCTATTTTTTCTGTTATAACTGATCCTTCCACTGATTGTAATCCACATGCAGAGCTTCTAATCACAACCCTAGAGCTTTTAATCCATTCCTAAATTGCAACTGTAGATCAACTAATTTATGAACTCCTCAATTGTTTATCAGTAATGAACCTCATGAATTATATATACAGTGTTCGGCATATTAACCTCCCCTGTTTCAAAAGGTAGTTAGAAGCAAACAAAACAAAATACAAAGGAAAGTCTTTTATTTGTGAACAACAAATACGATGCCATTTTACATTAACTGGTTTTAAAAATGATGTCCGCTAAATGGCGTCCTCCAATGGTGACACATTGGCGAAGTTTTTCCCGAAAGTTGCTCATAGTTCTTCGTGTCGTTTCCAGTGGAGTGGCAGCCACTGCCTGGGTGATTACCTCCTTTAGTACTTGTAGGGTTGTAGGACGATGTTTCTACACTTGCGCCTTCAAGTGTCCCCAAAGAAAAAAATCACAAGGTGATAAATCAGGTGACTTCCATTGAGGGCCAGGCAATGTCTCCTCGCAAAGAGAAAAGACATCCAGTAAACAATTCTCTCAGAATGCCGCGAGTGTGAGCTGTGGCTCCGTCTTGGTGGAGCAAGTTTTTTGTTTCTTCATGGTCCCCAAGAAACTGATTTAACTTTGGTCAGAGGGAAGGTCTCGATCATGTGATATTAGCGATCTGAAGTAACTGTTATCGCTAGTTGATCTTCTTCGAAAAAAATAAAGACCCCACTCACCGAACTCAGCAATGGCGCACCAAACTGTCACACGAGGACTAAAAAGAGGTCGTAGGTGAAGTAGCTGCGGGTTTTCTGCTGCCCAGTGACGAAAATTTTGTTTATTCACTGTGCCTGACAAGTAGAAGTAAGCCTCATCAGACGAAATGAAAACAGCGCCCTTATTCTGAAGAACTTTTGGGAAAGACTTCGTCAATGTGTCACCATTGGATTACGCCAATTAGCGGACATAATTTTTTAAAGTAATTAATGTAAAATGGTATCGTATTTGTTGTACACAAATAAAACGCTTTTCTCTGTATCTTTTGTTTGTTTCTAACTCCCTTATGAAAAAGGGGAGGTTAATATACCGGACCCTGAACATAGAAATTCATCAACTGAAGGAAGAAATTACCTGAGGTAATGATTCACTGAATGACTTACAAGTTTAGTTATGTTTATCCCGCGAGTCTTCCAATTGTTCTGCGTGACTATCTTTAGTGAAATTGAGCCTTGAGTGAAGATAGCCCGCTAATACATGAATCTGCTATCAGGTTTCTTTTAAAGTGGTTTCGAGATGTATTTTGGAACAATTGCTAACTCGTGCTAAAGAGGAGTTCATTTCCTAAATTGATTGTGATTCTAGGATTTAATTTTAGATCCTTTTTCTATCGGTACTAAATGAAATAAGAAGGCAGCGGATGTATGCATATATATATGAGACATAATCTGACTGAATTTCTTGTAACTTTTATAGATTTGAAAAAGAGTTAAGTATTTGTTTGTTTTTTTTTGTTGCTATTTCAACCATTCCTTTCGCGTATGTCAATTTTTATCATAAGAAAACTGAAATGTTCTCCAAAATTCTCGTGTGTTGTGTGCTGGTAGTGATCTATAGATCAGGGGTGGACAACTAGCTGCCCGCAAAGAGTTTTTATGCGGCCCTCCAAGACAATTAGAAAATCTACTTTGAACCGTGATTTCTTTCCCGTGTGCAATCAAAAATTTATCTTTTATTTTTCACTATTAGGAAAACAGTACTTCAAAGTGTACAGTACTAAGAGATCATCTGCAGAATTTGGAGGACGAGGTCACGAAAAAATTTCAGGATTTTAAGAAAATTGAGACTGAATTTAATTTGCTCTCTTATCCCATTATTGCTGATATTGATAAAGCACCAGAGGAGATACAGCTGGAACTTGTTGAGTTGAAGTCGGATCGCAGGGTGAAGAAAATGTTAATTGCTATGACATTAACTTATACAAATCTTTGTCGGCTGAAAAATTTACATGTATGGAAAAATTGTTCTCTTTTTTTATATTTTAGTCGACATATATGTGTGAGCAAAGTTTTTCTTGCATGAAAATGTGCAAGAGTAAATATAGATGCAAGTTGGCTGACATTAACTTGAAGGCTGTGATGGGAATTTCAACAAGCATTCTCTCACCTGATTTAAAGAAAAATGTAGAAAAGTATGATAGGGTACTGTTTCTAAAATTAAATGTGTTTGCTGCTATAGACATTATGAAATTAACGCAATAAATGAACTGAATAAAACTAATACTATTTTATTTGACTTATATTTATAATTTTTCATAATAAATGCAATTATTTTAAAAAGGTGTGGCCTGCCGGTACACCGCTCCCACAATGTGGCCCACGAGGCAAACGATTTGCCCACCTCTGATCTAGATTCATTCGGGAGGCAGTTAGGCCGAGCTGTGGTGTTTTGCGTTTAGTACGAACCAATCTATGTATTAAACTATGTATTATTGAAATGTGTCGTCTTCGTTAATTGACCGCTGGTTAAAAATACGAAGTCCGTCGCCAATACTCCTCTTGCAGCTTCAAAAAGCGGCATTAATGAAAAATCAAATCGAAGTCTTTGAAATGTAATTTAATCTTAACATACAGTCTTACCATTATGACTTATTAATTTAAAATAAAACCATATACCTTATCTTTATTCCATCCAGTTCCAGTGACTAAGTGGTTGCGTGCTTGCTTCGTAAGCCTTTGGTTGTGGGTACGATCCTGGCTGAGGGGGGTACCAGTTCAAGTTTCGTCCTCTCACTTGACCATGGTTCAAAATTACGAGGTCCGTCGCCAAAAGCCCTCTTGTAGCTGAACAGTGCGACGTTAATATTCACTTACTTATTTACGATCCTGGCTGGAGTCGATAGATTTTTTGGATGAGAAAATCGTAGGCACGCATGTCATATGATTATGTGGTATGTAAAAGATCCCTTGAGTATCAATTTGGCTCTGGTACTCTCGGCAGTATTTAGCATCGGACGAGAGCTTAAATTCATTGAAGCGTCTATATTTGGTAGCGAGAGTCGCCACTAGATGGGGCCACCACTGAAATAGCTCTCACATTGCCGTGTCTGCCAAGGCTTAGTTGCTAATATGCCGCCCTTTAGGGGGGAAATTAATTTTTTCCAATTTTTTTTAAAATAGAAAAAATTGACATATCTTACCTTACATAACACATTCCAATTCCTTTCTTTTAAGTTTTTTGCTGAATTTGAACGGTTTTAAAACCAGATGGTTCATTTTATGGATATATTTTACAGAGCTACATCATTGGCGTAATGTACACCTCCGCATAGCCGGGGGGAGGAGCAAGATTCTAGAGGCTCTTAGAGCCTGACTAACGTCAAGTAAGGCTTGGAGCCCAAAACTTGGACTTTGCAGGGAAGGGGGGTAATATCCTCTGTTACTCTACTGAACTACTTGTTCCATCGTTAAGAATTTCTCCTTCTGTCGAATTTAACATTTTAGTCAAAATGTTTTTGCTGTCTCAGATGAAATCAAACGATTTATGAAATGATCAAAATATTACATTCTTTGTTTTGTTTTGTAATGCATACATTAATTTAAGAAATTTCAAGCACTTTTTTTTGACATTATTCTTTGTGTGATATCATGTATACGAACATACATTAAACAAATTATTGAAAATCGATTATACATAATATTGAATTTCTTAATTGCACTTTGAACACGAGTTATTTGGTATTTCATTAACCATCTCATTACATTAAGCACTGGTGTTCTCTTTAAAAAAAAAAAGCACCCTTAACTAAATTACTTTTGTAATGGGAAATACATTATGCTGTGTGCTTATATATTTGTAAAACTAAAAGAGTACGTGATTAATTACTTTTAGGATTTCGTTTGTGCGATGGAAAACTGAGCTGAGCTCCAGTAGCAAATTAAGAATAATGGATTGGTGCTTTAAAATCTTTTTCTTTAAAGGAAATCTCTCTTTAAAGTGACGATATTTCGATGCAAATTTTTGAATAATAACCACGTCTTAAAAGCTTTAAAAGTTTCGATTTGCATAGAGAAGGAAAATATTCTTTTTTTAAATGGAAAAGAAGAAAAAAGTCAGCATGGAATAATATTTAGTGTCTTCTTTTTTTCCCCCGCTTTTGTTTCAGACCATTTAGAATACCCCCCCCCCCTCGTATGGAAATTGCAAATGTGGTGACCTAATAAAACTTTATTATCGTTAAAGTAATAACTTGCAGATGTTATAAAAATAATCCAAAATATGGTGCTAATTGTCTTGATAATGGTTACTAAGGTGCGAACAATAATGACTTTTACGGCGGGAAAAAATCGAATTATATTAATATGTATTATTAAAATGATATTTCTAGTTCATTTAATTACAGTCATTTTCATATAATTCTTCATGGAATAGGAGTATATGTTATACAACGCATAAAACATTTAGTTTTAACATTATTTTATCTTTTTAATATTTTAATGTGTGTCAATATTCTGGAATGGCTTTTGATGTATCTTTAATGATAGTATTTATCTTTTACAGTATTTCCACCTGGTTACAATAACTTTTTTTTTTAAAAATATATATCAGATTGCGTGTTAAGATGCAATCTTTTCAAAAGGAAAAAATTTTCTTACTGTTAATTTTGATGATTTTTTTTTTCAAAAATAATTGTATAACATAATACATTTTATTCTTTCCAGCAATGTGCTATACTTAAGTTTTATCGATGCGCTGTTTTTTTTTTTTAAGAAAAAATAACTCATTAAAGAGGGGAATAGAGGAGAAATTCTTCAAAAAGCATGATGCCCTTTTTCTAAAATACTGTTGTGTTCTATTGCATTTATTTACCTAATCTTATGAAGAAATTTTATTTTTGTTTAACATTGCATGATGAGTTTGACACGTGGTATCTGATAAGATAATGAATTCTGACAGTTTTTTAACACTTTTTTTTCAGTGTCATTTATTCTTAAAATATCTCCGAATTCAGAATTACGTCTGCAGATTCTTTGTTTTAAGATTGCACGTTTTGAATCCCCCCCCCCCCTCTATTTATTTATTCCGGTGGTAAAAGGTAAAATCGTTAAAATATTTTCTAAATAAAACCACAGTTATTAAAATTTAAGTCTGCATGTACGTTATTTTTAACCTCTCCTGATTCATAATTTGACTAAAGTATTATGAGAATTTTGATTTTATACCAAAAACAATTTTTTTAGTCCTTCATATGATTTTTAAATACTAGGGTCATATATTTGTTTTATTTTTGTTGATAAATAATAGTAGTTAAAAATATCCTTTCTTATCATAATAGTGATAATTTTCTTGAAAGATAAATAATGTTTTATTGATATTACATTTATTTTTGCATGCTAATTTATTCAGACAGTTTATGCAACATATATAATCGTTTTTAGTTCCTTTTGTAAATAGAGGTTAACTTGATTACCCAAGAATAGTATTTTTTTATAATTATATATTTAAGAGTTAATATTTCTTTAGAACAAAATAGTTAAAAAAAAATATTTATTTGTTGAAAAATTATCCCTCGTTCCCCACCACACCATATTTGAGGAAATAGCTTTTTTTTAAGTTCCAAAATGTAAACAATAAACTAATAAGTTAATATAAATATTATTTTAATAATTGGTTTATGTAAATGCAACATAGAATATTTAGATTTAAAAACAGGTAAGAAGCGGAGAACTTATTAAGATTCTGTGTCTTAATTCTGGTGATATGTGACGATTGTTGTGAATATTATCTTTAAAAATTAAAAATATTAAAAGCATATTTTTTTCCATCATAAATGTTTTAAATCCTGAAATTATAATATTTAGTAACTTTACCAATTAGATGCCCCCCCCTTCCCCATCATTTTGTAAGTGAATGCTTTCTTTTTGGAAATCGTTTTCACTGTGCTCAGTATTTTTTTTTCTCTTACAGCACCACCTTGCCGGAATCCTGTAGCTCAACCATCCGTATGACAGAATCAGAGCCTCCTCCACCTCCCGCTCCTCCTCCCCCCAATGATGGTTTTCCTTCCTCTCTCTTCTCCTCCTTACTAGAGGAGGAAGAAGAGAGTCATGAGGGGTTGATTGGATGGTACCAAATGGAGGATACGCACCACCAGCACATCAATTGGAAACAGAGATACGAACAAATGAAAGTGACATTCACACGTTTTCGAATGGAGACAGCTGATTTGCAACAGTCTTTGCAGGAAAAGGTAGGCTACTTATACTACTTATACAAAGTGGTTTTTGTGGGGTTGTATCAAAAAGAATTGTTGGAAAGTTGATCATATTCATGAATATGTTTTTAAGAAACCATACAATTTATCCTTGGGTATCTCTAGTATCTATTATTTTCACTACAGTTTAATCAATATTCATCATGAGAAGTTTCACTGTTAGTCTGTAGCATATTAGATATGCTCAAAAGTTTGTCGCCAAAACATTTTGTCTCTTCTCATAATGCTAAAAGAGTCGCATCTAGAGGATTAATTCTTATTCTGTCAATTTATAATACATCATGCTACTGACCAAAATATATGAAGAATTTTTGCATACTCGATGTAATATAAGGAATTAGATGCACTTGAGGCAGGGGCATAGCTTGTGCCATATCAGCTATATCAATGATACGGGGCCCCCAAGCTACAGGGACCTCAAAATGTGTAACTATAGTCCCGCTAATAGGGTTCTCTTATTTAAAAAAAGGTCCCGAAGGAATTTTGATACAGGGCCCACTCAGAACTAGCTAGGCCAGTGATTTAGGTAATCCAAATATTCATTGTAATAAAGTGTACACATTCAATGTTTACATTTTTATTCACTTGATTAATTAATTGTTTCATCTTATTTTACAAATCATAGAACACTCTCATAAATGTAATTTGTTTACAAAATAACTGCTATCATTTTAGTTGATCTTATGTTAGAAAGCTGCTCTTAGCTTAAATGAATAGGAAAAATTGCATTTTCTTCTTTTGTTTAAATTCCCCAGTGTAGAACGTTGTTCAACTACATGTTAGAAGACATATTTCCAATGTACTCTGAAAGTTCTTTAAAAATGATTTCTCTGTTTGTTTTATAACTTTGTAAGATAAAAACAACATAAGTGCCTTTATTAAATTTTCATGATGTGTTTTAGTGAATTTAAAAATTATTTAGTTTTAATTTATTTTACTGTTGTATAACAATGTTATTTATATAATAAAGTATTTTATATATTAAAGCAAAGCATTATAGTTAAATAATTATTATCCTTTAAAAAAATATTTAAATTAAGCTACTTTGTCATAGCAAACCAAATCATTTCTCATATACCATTCACTTAATTCATTATACATTTTTAAAGCGGAGGGGGAGGTTAATAATATTAACTAAATTGTGAGATATATGTATATATTCTATTTGCATTGCATCATGTGAAACAAGACAAATTTTCAAAATTGTATTGATAATATAAAAGATCCTTCTCCAAGATGTATAGTGCTTTAAAAAATTAGTATATGTTCTTATATTGTTAAAAAAATCAGTAAAGGCAAGTACAGCTGATGTTAGTGGATTAAATAATTAAATTATTATTACAAAGTATTTATATAAAGCTCACTCAATGTCCATAAAATTATTGTATAAGTAGTGAAGTGTTTCATCTCTTAGAGTTATCAACTTTCATTGATAGAAATCAGATCATTGGTCTTATTGTTTTAAAATTTACTATAAATATATCTTAGTGAATGAGAATCATGGAGACAAAATTTGATTCAATGTTGTTTCTAATATTTTATGGGCATGTGAACATTTAAATAATTCTGCCTTTAAATAGCACTTAAGGTTTCTTCATATCCTATTGCCACTTTTTTTAACAAAAAAGTAGACTATAAAATTTGGAGATTAATTGGATTATGAGAAAATCCTTAGTATTTTTTTGGCAATATGCCATTATACCAACAATATGTCAATTATCACACTTTCAATGCCAACATGCACAAAATCCTACTTTCATTTGAAAGTATTTCAGCTAGTAACAATCTATCTCATCTAGTCATTGATTATCGAAGCTCAGTGGTAGAGTGTATCGCGCTTCCAAACAGCACAGGTCCGAGGTTCAAACCCCTGGCTGGGCAAAGTTGACTCAGCCTTTCATCCTTTCAATGGATCGATAAATGAGTACCAAGCTTGCTTGGGAACTTAACACTGGAGGTTTTATGCCAGACTAACCACTTGACCAGACCATCTGCTCATGCACCTCTGGACCCAAGGTCACATATACTGAGATGGGTATAATAGGTCTTGGCCCTCATGGGCTGTTGCACTACTGAGTTAAGTCATTGGTTATCATGAAATTATGAAACTGCTTTTATCATAAAATTGACAATGTATTCTCTGATATGTTGCTACCTACTTTTTAAAAATTGAAGTAATAGTGTGATTTTCATAAGAGTATTAGGAGTTAGGAGTGACTTAAACAAGTCTATTTATGATGGAAATTTTTTTTAAAAGCAATCTAAATTGAATTAATTTCTAAATTTATCTTGTTTATGAGAGACAAATTAATTTCACTGAGGTTTTTCAAATTTTTAAAGAACCAATTAAAAGTCAGGTAGAAAAGCTGATAAGGATAAGTTTTATCAGATTAGTTCATTATATTATGTTTGTAATTATTGAGATTTTATATGTATATATAAATCTTTTAATTTTTCTAGTTAACAGAATTAGAACAAAAAGTTACTAGTGCAGAAAGAAGAGAGGAAGAAGCTCGACAAAAGGTAAAAAGATTTCTTCTATTGTATATTTACTTAAGGATTATAATTTTTGAGTCAAATCGTAATCAAATGAGTTGTAACACTGATAAGAATCAAACTATCATTCATTTAGGAATTGTAGATTCTTGTTAGATATACCTAATGTACAAAATAATAGATAAAAACTTAATAATGTTAAGAAAATTCAAGTTGTGCTGAGTTTATATATGCAGCTTTTTCTTCTTGTGCAACAGAATGTTTCATAGAACTCATTGTATACTGGCTTTTCAAGAAGAAATTCTTTTCTATAGTTTTTGGATGCTAAATTAAATGTAAAATATATGTTTAAAAAGAGCTATAAGTAAAGCAAAAAAAAAAAAAGTATCTTAATTACTGTGAAACATTGTTTGAAAGTTATATTTTGATTTTCTTGTATTTGTTATAAAATATATTTTGCTTATATCAGTTGAAATAAAACAGTTAAATATAATAGCTTTAATCATTTATATTTTTTGATAATTTCTAAGAAATTCTTTTAAATATATAGAATTACACAATTATTTTTTGTTTTATTATAACTCTCTTTATTAGAAGGGGATATTGGTAAAATTTTAATTTTTTTCTTCTCAACACCATAATTTTCAAATTAACTTATCTGTAATAGAAATCGTAAGTGCCATTTGCTGTGCAAAATTAATTTCTGTGTTACCTGCACAAAAGGCTTAAAAATTTTAAATGAAACGCAAAAGTTTTAAGAACAAAATTTGCAAGTGAACTAACCATAACTTTTATCATAAATACTGTGAAGAAAAAAATATTTAATATTTTTTTAAACTCCAAATAGTTTGACAAATTTGTTATACCTAAAATACTAAAGGATAAAACCAAAATATGGGGCCATTCTTAAAATGAATGACACAGTGTCTGCTTAGTTCTGATTCCATTTTAAGACATTGTAATGATAGGGTCTGCTGTATATTAAATCTGTTTAAATTTTGAGGCCCATATATTGGCTTGATGTGAAAGTTCAGAGAAGGAGATACTATTTAAATTTCATCCTCGTTTTCATAACCTGTAGTTCAGGATAATGAAGCTCATTCCAATAGTCCTCCTTGAAGTTTTAATTGTGTATTTAAATATATTAAATTAAATTTGCATAACTGATTATCATAATTAAACTAACTCCATACTTTCTACTTTCTTTTGGTTTAATTATAATCTTAAAATACAATATTAATTCAATAAAAATGTTTAAATTTTCATTCTATGTATTGTTTTTATTTTTACAAAATGTTTTTCTTTGAAATACTTTGTTAAAATCAATATACATATGTATATTTTTAGATACAACTACTAGAACAAAGATTACAAGGTATAGGAGTGACTGGTGATAGTTATAAAGATTGTATAGCAAATTCTGACCAGGCATGTAAAGCTCAACTTATATCCAATTTGGAACAGCAAGTTGAGGAACAGGTGAGTATCTTTGTCTACAAAACTTACTCAGAAGATTAAGTTTGTTTCAAATTGTGGTGTTAATATGTTTTATTTATCATCTTTTAGAAAAAATTGCGAATTCTGGATGCCAAAAAAGTTGAAGCAAAAGCATCAAAGATAAAAGAATGGGTAACTAACAAATTAAAAGAGGTAATATATTTGATTAGGTAAAAATATTTTAAATCAATAAGTTTACTTTCACTTTTTCTGTATATTGTTTCTATAATTAAGACAAGGTTAAATATTGAAGGATAATTAGGAAATTAAATAATTAAAACTCAATGTATGTTTCTGATTTTTTTGTTTGAATATATATTTTAATATGTAAAATTCTTGAGCAGTGAAAATAAGAATATTGAAAGCAATATAAAACTATCATCATTAAAAAAGGAATTTTTATATAAAATTTTGTCTCCTTTATCAATTAGTGCATGAAGGGAATTTATATCTTTTCTATCACTTCTCCCTTTTCTACTTTTATTCATAATTTTAATCTTTTTTGTGATCTTGTATATACAGTCAACTCTCGAAAATTCAAACCTTGGATAATTCGAGGTATATGCTCACTCCCAAGAAAAACTCTTGATATTTCGATCTAAAACAATACAATCAATATTTTGAAGTAAAATCTGTGGTTGGCCAGACTACAGCATGAAATAGTTCGAAGTTTTATCTCTTAAAACTCTTGACTTGACTTACTATCATGTACAGTCCTGTAGCAAACAGGTTGGAGCTTACAAGTTTTGTGTTGGATTGTCTCTGCTGTCTCTCTTGTAACATAGCCCCTTTGATGACCATCTGTCTACTCCCCCTTTGTGTTTTCTGGTTCCTCAGGCAAAAAGACACTTTTATTGCTTTCCTTCTTGGAGTGGACAAGGACAATAGACCAACCGCACGTGTTGTCAGCCGTCCATATCTTTCATTTTCACTCGTGGCATTGCTATTCATGTGTTCAGAATGGATGGTTCGCTATTGTAAAGAAGAGATGCGTAGGATTGTGTATGCATGTGTTGAATGTATTTTTTTAATACAAGACTTAAAACTTCTGCGTAATATTTATACTGTATAATATGTACTTTTTAAAAATAATTTTATATTTATGTACAATTGTTGTTTTATTACATAGTTTCAAATTTAAATGTGTAAGAAAAAAATTTCTCTATGTATATTTTGGAAGTTTTTTTTCTACCCTCTTGATAATTCAAAGTTTTTCATTGATCCCTCCAACTTCGAATTATCGAGAGTCGACTATATATGAATCTTAAAATGATAACTTTTAACTTTTTTTTTCATGTCTTATTCTTATTGTATTTAAGTGAGTAATTTTTCCTCAAAAAAATTTAGTTGGAAGAGCAGAACTATACACTGCGAGAGGAAAACAAAAAGTGTAACTCCCAATTAGAGCTTTTAAAGAAAAGACTGAGTCAAATGTCTCAACAGAAAGAGAAAAATAATACTGAGGTAATGAAAAATCTTCACTAAATTATTGTAGAAAAAAGTTTTTAATCATTTGAGTTATTTTATATGTGTAATTGTGTTACATTTGCTCTTCAGTTTATTTCAGAAAAATTAAAATCCAGACTCATTATATTTGTCATGTCTTCAGAGTTTATTTTTTAGTTTAATTCATGGCATCTATACTTGAGCGTATTCACTGTAACCGAATGTAAATATTAAGTAAAAGTTTTGTTTGTGTATTTTGGCAACAGCTAGTATTGTATTTTTTTTGTGGAATAGAAATGTTTGATTTTTAGAATGGCTGGATATTATATTGTTCTTAGAATCCGGAATTATTTTTAATATTATGATTTTTTAAAAGTTATTTTGCCTTATTCAACTGCAGAACCAGATACGCTGCTAGCGTAATAGAGTTATTTATTTACAAAAGGATAACATAATATTTTTATCAATCTAGTTTCTGTTTCATTGCCTAAATATTGCAAAAAAAGTTACTGAATTCTATAATTCTGATACTTAAGGATTTATTATTATTATTTTGATTGTTTATCATTGGTTATTGTGTTTAAAATGCTTAAGAGAGAGCACTTAAGACATGTGGACATAACTCCTAGATGACATTGGGTGATGCAAAATTTTAGGCTTGAATATTTATCTAAAAGTTTCTAGGATAGGTATAATAAATAGTTTTTTAGCACTTCTGCTGATAAGATCATCTCTTCCAGTGAAATGGATAGCAGAAAAAGGAGGGATGAGAAAGTGTTCTTGATATTAAAACTGAAAAAAAAAAATACATCTTCTGACTTCAAGGAGAGTTAACTGCCTTTTTTGATGGGAGATGAAGTGTCAAAATTCCATCAGATCATAACCATGGAATAAATCTACCTTCTTCTGTTGGTGGATGTTGGAGAAGTTTTAAACAGTTACCTTTTTCCTGTAAAAACAAATTTTATAGGAAGGAATATTAAAAATTAAAGGCAATAGATTTCATTTACATTTTAAAAAATATTAATGATAATTATAAAAAAGAATTAACCAGAAAAACATCTAATGCAGTGAGTAACAGGGTAAAATAATTAAAAATGTAGAAATATTATCGAGCATCTGTCTCAGCCAATTTCCGTATTTTGATATAAAAAAGCAATCACACATATACGTACACACCATAATTATATTAATACAAATATATTTAATTTGTTATTTTAAATTAGAATTTGTCTGGATGCATTGATTTATTGTGTTAAAATTAAACTAACTGCATAATACAATTATACTTCCAAATTAAAATGATTGATTAAATAATAATTAAAATAAATTCATAGCTGATAATCTCTAAAATCCTAATAACCTTTATTTATTTATTTTTAAATTCCTTTATAAAAGAAAAATTGCTTCTTTTTTAATTTTTTTTGTCTTTTGTTTTAATTTTATTACATTTTCTAATAATTGGATTCTGACATCTGTCAAGATGGAAGAAATTGACACCACAGTGTAATAAACATTCTGCTGTTGACGGAAGAAAGCAAGCTAGGAAAGTCTTAGTTGTAATCAATGCTGGTGGCTCTCTTTCCCTTCCTATTTTTAATCTGAAGGGAAAATAGCATCTGCTGTCCCCTTATACCATTTCCTTTACTTTGAGGTAGAAGAGATTTCCTGTCTGCAGAGTCATTTTTAATAGGACACTTACTGGAACCTTCCTTTTTCAAGTAGACTTTTTACATAGTTCAAGAATTTGAAAACTGCCCTTCATAGAAGTTATACTAAGAAATTGGTACTTTCTGGCATTTTTAAATGGTCTCTTTCTTGTTTGAAAATTATTTTTAAACTTCCTTCTGCATTTTTATTTGTTTTTCTATCATCTGAAAGAATCAGCTTTGGCTACCTCATATTTTATAAAGCCAATCGCTTGATTTATATAAGTTAGTGATAAATAAATTTCTGTAAGGTTCACATTATAGGAAATTTTTAGATTTTTGTTTCTTTTCCGTATGTTTAATTTTATAAAAACATTTTTTATGCCTTATCTAAGATTAAACTTTAAAATTATTTTAATTTATAAAAAGTTAGGAACTTTTCATTTAGTGATCATTTCATCATTCTTATCAAAAATTCCAAACAACCGACCAGCCTTTGGTTGTGGAGTTGATAAGGAGTGTACCATACAGTTTCTATATTGATCTAAATTATTTTAAAAAGGCTATTTTTTAAATATCTTCTAAATTTATTTAAGGCACTTTTCAATTATCCACACTATTATAACTAATAAATTAATGTTTTCGTGATAATTTGTTTTGACTATAAATAATAAGAAGAGAGAGACCCAAAATTTATGTAGATGATATTTTCATTTTTACTATAAATTACTGATTTGTTATGGCCTGCAGCTGACATATTTTCTTCCTAATGATAAACATCTCTTTGAAGAAAATACAGTTATTTTTAAACAGTTTTTAATTTACATTCATATATTTTGCTTTTTGACCCTGCCATTTCTTCAGTATTCAATGATTTAAGGAGTATAACCTCATAAAGTAAAATTTCACAAAGAAAAGAAAACATTTCTAAGAAATGTCATACTTTCCTTTATTGTTGCCAGTAAACTGTGTAATTTCATTGTGATTTAAAAAACATAAAATGAACCACTTAGTAGCAAAATATTGGTTTCATTTAAAGCAAGAAAATACATGTATACTCTTAAGCTCAAATGTTGTTCTTTGCATGCATGTGTTTTCCTTATTGTCCATTATATATTCCATTGTTACCAAATGCTGATAATCAGAAAATGTATCTTTTTAAAATATCAAACACATTCGAACCAATTAACTAATATATGTATACATATTACAGGATTCTTCTAGAGGAAGCTGGGAAGACCAAGGTTCTTCAGATGATGCACCTCCGCTTAGTTCCATATCAAGCGCCAATCAACGTGCCAACTACATCAACAACAATGAGCCGTCCTATAACTCTTCCATGCCTGTCGTAGATGGCAACAAAAAGTCCTCTTCCTGGGTATCAGCTCAACAGGCTCGTGTCGACCAATGGATAGACAGCTCCTGTCAGGTTTCCTTGACCAGAAGGCCTGATTCTGAAGAAGCTGATAATCTCCAGGCTATAGGATCAGATACATTGGTTGAAGTGAGTAATTTTACTGTTTTTGATATGTTTAGGGGTTTCAGTTGCCTATTTGACCAAGGAAGTCTAAACTTTGAGAGTCTTGGCTCTAGTAATACATAGGTTAGGGAATCTTGATTCCTCTAAACTGTTATGAAAGAATAGAAACTACTGATTATTAAATTCAACTGACCTTGAAGTTAATAGTTTGGAGTTACTAAATGTAATTATTTCCTGTTGAAAAATTTGAAAATCACTGCTTTTTTTTCTTTAATTTCTGCTACATACTTCTTAAAGCAATTTATATTTTTATAATTTAGATGTATTAATTGGGTTTTTGTTTGTGAGGATATAAAATTTTTGCTTAGCACTATTAAGTTGTAATGTTGAAAATGATTGGTTGAGGAAAATAGTGTTTGTTTGTGAGTACCGTTTAATATAAGTACAAATTTTGTATCGGTTATTAGCACCAAAGGCATTTAAATATGACATTGAAATTTGTTTTTCATTTTTTTTATTATTGCTAAAAGTTTTATAAAATTGTCAAAATATTGAATTTTTTGATTTTTTTAATCTTTTACATTGTATTATTTTTTTAGAAGAAAATAATTTTAAATGTACTGAATCTTTGAAAATGTAGGGAGCAAGAGATGAAAGCTGTTTTAGTTTTGCTAGTGTTCAAATAATATTGACTGATTTTGTATATATATATTTTTTTCATTTAGGCTGGTCTTCCACCAATGGTTCCTCCTCATTCCGTAGCAATATCCTCACCTTTTTCACAGACATCCTCATCACGGACAGTTTCAGATTCTAAAAAACCTCTTCCTAAGAAGCAACATTCCCGTTCACTGCCTCGAGAAACCACTAGAAATTCATCTATGCAAGTTACAAATATCCCATGTAAGTGCAGCACAAAATATTTTTAGGGGGATCTCTTGTTTATTACCTATTAAATATTTCATGCACCATATTGTGTAATTTTTTGCTAAAATTTTAATTTTTTGTTCCAAAAATTCTATACTTCTTTTTGTAACTTTATAAATTATTGAACAGTAATTCATCATTTTGTTTTATATAATTTTTTTGTGTTCATAAGTGCCATTATGGCAGCATGAGACAAATGGTTGTGAGCCTTGTAGCTGGATGATTTTGAGATCAGTCCTTCTTATACTGAAAACTTGTCTTGTAGAATAATAAAAACTGCTGCATCTTATTCTTCATATAGAATACTATAAAAAGGAAACTATTTTCCATTGTCATCTCTTGACCAAATTTTAAAATTATGATTTAAGGACATTATTTCAAATCAAACAAATGTAAATAACACTGAATACAAGATGTAGTTTGTTTTATAAATTATTAAGGTATAATTTTTTTAAAGTTTATATAGTTTTATATTTTCATATAAAAATCAACAATTGTACATTTGAAAATATTATGATGAATTAAATTTGTTTATATATAATTGACAAAATAAATTCAAAATTCTTAAGTTTGTAAGAATAAGGTGCAGCAGACTGCTGTTTAAAAAAATATGAAATTGTAAAAAAACTATTTGAATAAGGAAAGTATGAATTATTTTTGTTGTATCTTATGATGTAATTGCTTATTCATCTATGAGATTGCAGCTAAAAATTGATTCCTACTGTTAGTATAGTTGGTGATGATATTCAAGAAGAGAAGATTATTTTTAGCAAACAGGCACACGTGGGAAAGTTTAGCTCGTAGTGTTGCTTTAGTTCAACTACGAACTAGGAACTTTTCCGTGTGTGCCTATTTGTTCTAATTTGGAGTGAAGCACAGTGTGGAAGAATATTCTTTTATAAAGTTTTTAAAACTGGGGAAATGCTGAATTTCATTTAAAATTTTACTATTTTTCATTGATATTTTTTTTAATTCTTAGCCCTTTACATTGGAAATAGAGGTAAGAATTAAAATGTTATGTATATTAGGGTGCAGAATATTTTTTCTAGATTAATAAAAAATTACTTGTCAGTGGGATAAAATAATTAACTTTTTTTCCCCCATCTTGAGGTAAAATTCCGTTTTGAATGTCAAAATGTGAAATTTAAGGTTAAAAATATGCATTATATCAATGCAAAGACCAATAATCTTTTTATAGAATTCTTTACTGTTAAAACTAACTATTTTGATTGTGATTTGCCTTTTAATATGGTGATCAATCATTAAATTTTTGAATAAGAAAAAATTAGCTGGTCTTTGAATTTTAATTTTATAGCCCACTTGTGTATTATTAATAACATTTATTTAAAGCTGCATTCTCAGCATTATGTATGATTATTTTATGCAAATTATTGATATTTTTAAAACTAGAGTTTCTTAAAGGAATTAATGTGTTGTAATTTGTATATATATTAATTACATTTTTTATGTAAACTCTGATTTATCCAGGGCTATATTTAAGTAGCACAGAAATGCTGTTATATGTTTGTGCGACATTTTTCCCATATCTCTAATTCTTAAAATATGTTTCAGCTTCCACATCCAGAACAACTACTACCCAAACAAATATTGAAAATGAGCTAAATAGCAGTAATAAAACCTCTACTAACAATGGAACTTCATCCTATGGGAATATTTATGGCAGCCTTGATCGTAAACTAAAAATGCTGAATGTTGGGAATGGTTATGCTGGTGGAGAACGACGTAGGACTGTACAAACTAGCAATGATCTTCATGATTATGCTGAAATATATACCCCTAGCAAAGAAATGATTGGGGGATTGGATCCTGATGTTGATATTCGACCTCCAACTCCTCCATTGCACAGATTTCCTTCATGGGCAAGTATTTTGTTATCTTCATAGATAGGAGTCCTTTTTAATTATTTGTGAAATAAAAACTTTTTGCTTGTACAAAATTTTTTTACAGTTCTTGTTACTCTTTTGTCATCAAAAGTTATCTTAATTTTCTTTAATTCTAAATTTTCTTCTGACGAACTTTAATTTTTTATCAAACTTTTCCAGAATGGGGAAAGAATTAGGAAAATATTCTGTGCATATTTTGAAATAATTAAATGAAATGCACTCAAATCTTACTATCAGAATGCACATATCACTATTGAGAGAATTGATGAATAACCATTTATAGTCTCTGGGAGAAGGTGGAAATAAGAATAAATATTAAAATTACAGCATTGCACTAATTAGAATCAATGCTTTTAGAAAAAATTTTCAAAAAGGTTAATAAAGAAATATTTAAAGATAAACAAAATAACATGCATTTAATTACAGTCACTCATGCTACACAAGCAGTACGGTCATCTGCTTCCATTAATATGTATATATTAATGGAAGCAGATCAATGCACATATCTAAGCAATTCATATAAAAGCAAATGTTCTTCCTCTTGATTTTTTTCCTTGTGTGTTTAATCGAGTTTCTACACTTTGCTTAGTTTGTCTTTGGAAGAATGACATCTCTGAAGTTAGAATATTAGAAATTTATTTGTTTGCTACTTTTCTACCTTTTAAATTGATCATAGATGAGAATTATATATTACTTAATTTTTTTCAGTCAAAATTTAAGTTAAATGTCAAATGGACATATTGACTATATTAAGTGGTTTTTAAATAAACAGAAATAGTTCGTGTTTGAAACATTTTATAAACTTTATTTAGCTTGAAGCAGATATTTTTAAATTGCCTATTAAAAATTGGCTTAGAAATCAGTTTTTTCCTCATTTGTATCTTTATTATTTCCATCCAAATGACTTCTGTCTTCAGTTTTCAATTTCATGTATGGAGATAAATATTGAGTAAAAATTGTTTCAGAATTTCTATTTATATGTGGGCAGTGTATTTTTGTTATATTCCAATTAGTTTTAAAATCCTTTTAATTGTATAGCTTTTTCTGTTTTAATTATTTTTAATAATTCATTTAAACATTTTAATATAAAAAATTTTTTAATTTTCGAAACTTTTTTTTTTTACAGAAATTTTTTTTAAAAAATATATTAATAAAATATTTTAAAAGTTAAAGCTGTTTCTATTGTGGGAGAAAAATATTTTGATCACTGCTTCCTGTTAACACTGGAATAAACTACTTGTAGAAGTAACTTATAAACTGATCCTTATAATTCAAATAAAAATGTTACTGTTAAAAGTTCTGATTTTTTAAAAAATACTCAAGTAATTATTTAATTTTTGTTGCTTAAATACCTTATTACATCAAAGTGAGGTATTTGAATTTGTATTGGAACATCACTTTATCTATTGTCAGTTTTTTCTTACTATCAGTTTATTATTTAATAGTTTTTTTTTTGTTGTAATTATGATGTTAATTAACTAGTGTATTTTTTAGCTGTAATTTTTATTTTGTGTTCTATAATTAGGAATCCAGAATTTATGAAGTTGCTGTAAATGGAATATCATTGTCAAGAGATGAGCTTCATACCTGCCCTATTAGTAAGATTTTGTCTCTGGTTTATATTTTGTTTGCTTGGGAATGCTTTGAATAATTCACTTACATTTTATACATATTTTTTAAATTTTCAGTACCTTCTCACAAACCTAAGAAAACCTCTGAAAGCTTTATGACAGATTCGTTTACTGATATGAGTATACCTGTGTATGCCATGGTTAAAGGGGTAAGTTCTTTAAAATTTGGTTTTTTTTTAAAGAAATGTTAATGCATATATTTTGTCACCTATAAGAAACTTATTTTTTATAAACTTCTGAATAATTATAGAGAGCTTCCCAAATTCGTTCTGTTCCATTTACTGGAGAATCGACTGATTCATCTGATAATGAAGATAATACTCGAGTGACATCTACTCATACCACAAGTGGTGAGACAGAATCAAGTGCTTCTACAGGTAGCCCAGGTAGAAATAAAGGTAGCTCCAATCAATCTCCAGCAAAACATAGTTGTACTTCTCCTACTAAGTCAGTTAAAAGAGGTATGGTGCATTTTTACATATTGTAATAATGATCCTAATATTAGATTCTGTTAGAAAATCCATAGTTTGTTATTATACATTGAAACTGTATAAATATTGTATGCAATATTGAACAAGTTGCTAATAAATCATCTTCAAGCTTAATTAGGTCCTGAACTGTGCATATAAAAAATATTTATGTATAATTAAGAGTATGTAGATATATAAGTTAATAATAATTATATTTCCTTCCCTTGCCTTACTAAAGGATTATATGGTGCTTTATATCTTTTCTGTTGTCCTTCATACTCTCTGTTTTTGGGGGATTGCATTCTTTTTGTGATTATTAAAAATTTGTCATGAGGGAAACATTGCTCTTTTCTTGATTCAGTTGAGTTTTAACAATAGCCATATGATAATGCAACACACATTGATCAAAATCTAACTTTAAAAATGCTATTTAAAATGTGTACAAAAGAGAAATTAAATAAAGTAAGTAATTGTTAAATCTTTTATGCAATAAAAAAATTTACTGCCATATTAACCCCTTAACTGCTGAGGAAAAGCTACAAGTTCCATTCCACAGTGTCACCACATTTTTCACATATGCACCCTTAGTTATGCGGTGTAAAGGGGGGGGGGAGAAAAGGCCTAAATGAATAAGTCCTTCGAAAACACTGTCGATCTTAAAACCTTAGTAATAGTTTTACTTATAGCAGCACTATGTAAAGGTTCGTTATTTGGAAAGAGGTTAATATATAAAGAACCATACAAGGTATGCATTTTGACAACTAAATCCTATTAAGGAAAGAATACTTTCTTTCCTTATATTTATTTCTATTTTTATAAAATAGAGGAAGATAATTGTTTTCTTCAATGGGTTCTTGTGGTTTTAGCTATAAATTATTGATAACATCTTTGCAACTTGACATTTTTTCAACTATTTTTTACAGGTTTTATTATTTCAGAACATTTAAATTATACTCAACAAGAAAATGGTTACTGAGCAAAACATAAATTGATATTTTTACTTTATTTGTTTTGACTTTTCAAAATTTGAGATTTTAATATCTGTTAAATGATTATAACATAGTTGGAATACTTTGATGGGAAAGAAAATTATTTTTCTCATGATGCACTATTATGTTTATTCTTTTTTAATGCTGCAATTCTTTTGCTTGATGAGTTTCTTTTTGTAGATACTTCAACTGAGTCAGTTTTGTCTGATGATTATGCTATCCCTCCTGATGCCTATGCAGATACGTACAGCATAGATTCTGTAGAACAACCAAGATTATCTTCTGCAATATCAGAAACACTGAAAAAGGTACAACCAAGTTCAATAACATAGAATTTTAAACAGTGTTTCTCCAATCTTTTTGGTCAGTGAACCAATAGAAATTGTAAAATAATTTTGAAGACCACTGTTTGTTTTTTTAACAAACAAACAAAAAAATTCAATTTTCAAAAACATAATTATTTTTTCTAGATGCTTAAAGTTATGGCATTAATGTTATACAAAATTTTATTATTTTTTTGAATAAGAAGACAGGTAAAAATTTCCAATGAGTAGTAAAATTTTTCTGCTAATGGTCTACTGAACCAACAGTTGAGAATCCCCAATCTGGAACACTATTTTAAAGAACTACTATGATCTTAATGCCAGATCTCTCATTCTCTTACATTTCTTAAAACATATTCTACTTTTATGATTAGTTAATTGTTATTATTTATTGTTAATTTATTATGCCAAAATATCATGTTTAATGTGACTTTTTTCTTATAATTGTTGCTTATTTTACTAACAAAAATGATTTTCGAACGTATGAAATTTGAACTTGAAAGCATTTAATTTATATTGAATATTTTTATTTTCTTATCATATTACATCTTTATTTATTCTTCAGAATGTTACGTTAGAATTAAATTTTTATTTTTAAGGATAATTTTGAAAAATGTGGCTATCTTACCAAGCTTGGTGGAAAATTAAAAACTTGGAGGAGGCGATGGTTTGTTTTAAAGAACGGAACTCTTAGTTACTACAAAACTCAGGTGATTCTTTCTAAATAATATGCATTACTTATTTGAACTAATATTCAAATATTATGTATTTATTTTGTATTTACAGTGACAAATAATTTTAATAATCAAGTTTAAATAGCAGAGGAAGTATCAAATTAAAACCAACTATACTAAATACTTATTTCTAAAGCTGTTATTTCTTTTAATGTTAAAATCTTTTTGTACTTATATTAACTTCTGTAATTTATCATTTTTATTTCCTTATATGGAAAAATATTATAATTCTGTTTTTTTATATTTAGTTATAATTCTAGCATTTTGAATTATTTCTTAATTCCGTTTTTCTATTATATTAATTTGATGGGATATGCTATTTTTTTATGTGTTTTTTAAAAATTCATTACAAATACTTGTTTTAAATCAAAATATATAAAAATTTATAAATTGTAAACCTTCCAGAATGATGTTGGAAGAAAACCTCAAGGTCAGATATTATTGGATGATGTATCCAGAGTTAACAGAGCTGAAGGTGCTTCAACTTTTGAGGTATTTAGAATTTTATATAGTGTGAACTATTATCTGAAATTCATATAACATAATGATTTATTTTTAATATGTTTAAAACCTAAAATTAGTTGTAATCTAAAAATTGTCATTTTTTTTTCTTCTAAATTATTTGAAAGAAATTTGAATTTTGTAAAGAAAAACAATGTAAACATAAATATTTTTAAATCTTATTATTCATGTCTTAATTTTTAGTAAAATTAAAAAAAAAAATTTTTTTATAGGTAGCAACATCAAAAAGAACTTATTATTTAACTGCTGATTCTAATTCTACTATGGAAGAATGGATAAAAGGTTAGACAGAAATTTCATTTATTTTATATATTGCATATTTAACTTTTAAAAGCTTTTACATAATTTATATATGAATTTAATACTAGTGTATATTAAACATTATTTTTCTGGTCATTAGAACAAAAGTTTTAAATAGTTTTATTGGTGGTGGGTGGGTATACATAAAGCCACATTTACTTTATCTATTTTTTCATTGACAATACTAATTAGGCAGATTACTATGCTTCATTTTTTATTCCATACATTTGAGCCATTTATTTTTCATCTTTAAAAAAATTTAATTAATTGAAATAATATTTCAAAAATTAAAACTATTATTTCAATCATTAGAAGGTTATTCTGAGTACTTTACTAGAATGTTTCTTATTTATTTTCCTTGTTTATTTTTAATAACAGTTCTTCAGAATGTAATTAGAAGGAACACAAACAATATACCAATTAATAAAGATGATCACAAGCCATCAATTCAAGGATGGGTTACAAAGGTAATTAATCTTTTTTTTTAATTATATATATTTTTTAAACTGTATGTAATTTTCATTTTTTAAATACCAAATTCATTTGTAGGTAAAACACGGTCACTCTAGAAAATGCTGGTGCTCTTTAGTTGGAAGAATATTCCTTTATTATAAAACACCAAATGATTCAGTGAGTTTAATATTTTTATATTACTTTATTTTATTTTTCTCTACGTGTATTGTAAACAAATTTGACATGGGGAAACTGAAACAGTTACCTGCTTTGACAAATACTGTTATATTTGTTTTATAAAGTAGAACAGTTATATCTTTAAAGATTTGTAAAAACATATTTGTACCTAAATATATATATGTATGAGTGAAAACAGTTTATCTAGGATTAGATGCATCTGGAGAAAGAATATTTAATTCTGTTAATAATTGTGTTTTGTTAAAATAATTTGCTTTGAAAAAAATGATTTGTTTAGCTGCTAAGTTTTTTAAAAAATTGTGATTGAACTTTATTGTAATTACGTTTACTTTCTAAATTTTTTTTTTTTTTTTCAATTTTATATGCACTGAAAAAAAAATTTTAACCCCTGTATGGGCGCTGGCCTTCCTTCACCAGAATTCCATTCCATTCTATCCTGTTTGGGGCTAAAATTTTCCAGTTTGTCATGTTGATATTTTTCAAGTCTTTTTCAGATAGTCAATCCATCTAGGTTTTGATTTCCCTTTTTTGGGGTACCAAATGGTTTAGCTGTGAAGATCTTTCCAGTGTCTAGATTGTCATATACCATTCACTTTATTCATTGTACATTTTTAAAGGGATTGTCTTTCAATCTTATTAAGTGTCCTGCCCATTTAATGCTCTATGTTGCTATAAATTTAATAAGCTTGTTAAATAGTTTATTGATTTCAAAATGTTTCTTTCTTTGGATTTTAAAACAAGAGTTTTTTCCAGGGTGGAGTATGTTTCTATAAAACTTTTTTTTTTCTTCATTGCATGTAAAATAATTTTTTTAAGTATTCGCCCATTAAGCACTCAGCCTGTGTTTTATTGTTCTTCGATATAATGTCATTCTCTGAAACAAACTGATTCACCGTAGAAAACAATAAAATATTTTTTTATGTGAGAGAATCATGGAGTCTTGAAAAATGGGACATTACAATGCATTTGTTCAAAATGTTTATGGCATTGTATATGAGGAAAATGACAAATCTAGTGACAGTGACAACCTGAGAGAAAATAATTGCTTATATGATTTTAGCAGCTGTTAATTCAAAGTTGCTAAAATATTCAAAAAACAGTCTTCAATGTTAAAAATAATTATAATAAATACATTATAAAAATTTCATAGTCCAATAAAATTCTGTCTTTTAGCTTCCTCAAAAAAATGTCTTTTCAAAATATTTTTAATAACATTTCAGTATTAATAATGCAATCTAATTTGAAAATGTATTTATAATGAAAATAATATAATTAAATTTATCTCTCAGTAGGTTAAAAAAGAAGAAAACATTGAAATAACTCACTTATAACTAATTCAAAAACTTTAAATATTCAGAAAGAATTTTGAAGCAATACTTCAAATAGCAATAACAGCTTAAACATTTTTAAAAATATACTTATAACAAGAAAATAATGTTACTAAAGTTATCTCTTGATGTATGAAAAAAGAGAGAGGAAAATTGAAAAAAACACATCTTTTATATTGACTTAATATGATAATTCAGAACAATTATTCATGCTTGAGAAAAGAAAAATCAAAATTTATTATTAACATCAGACAAATGAGTCACAATTTTGTTTATTACTGGGGAACAGTAATGAATGTTGCACAATGTCTCATTTAGGAAGTGAAAGATCTCTGTATAAATTTTCTGAAAATAAAATTCTTAGAAAATTTTGATGAGAAAAATATTTTAAAACATAATTTAGTCAAAAATTAAATCCCAAGATTTGAAAACACACCGGGATCCCGGGGTTACAAACCCTAGCAGTTGTGATAAGACAAATTTTTTTGGGGGGGATGACGATATTTTTGCTAATTTTTAATGTAACAGTTCAGTTTTCTTTATAAGAAATATTATGATTAAAATAGGTACTGTGACGTAGTCACAAAGGAGAAATCGCCCCTATTCATGAGGAACTTCACAGCTGAGAAGAACGTGGCTTTGGCGTCATTGTGCTTTGTCGGACAGCTGGACTTTCTTCGCCGGTGGGACTGGCAAACACTATGGACTGGGCATCACTGCATTATTTTTCATTCATAGGCAGTGATTGTCAGTCTAGAAAGGCTGGCGCCTCGGCAGACGGCGGCGGGTGGCATCAAAAGAGAAAAAGGCGGCCAAATGGTTCGAGTACCAGATGTCAGCCAAGCCCTTGTCGCCAGCGACCTTTGAGATGGACCGGAACCTTTGTTATCCGTGCACGAATGGTGGACTTGCAAGATCGAGGTGCCGGGTGCAAAACCTGGAGGCCAGCCAATGGGGGTTGATGAGGGGCGTGGAGTGGACCCGCCCCTAGAGTTTAAAAGGGTCGACCCAAGAAAAAGAGGGATGGCTCCGGAGGGACTCCTACGATAGATTCCAGAGACAGGATCCTGAATAAAGAAACGCCGAGATAGACTCCCGAGATAAACGCCAAGATTTACTCCTGAGACAGTATTGTTGGCGTATACTAAATTAAATGCCCATAAAATGCCAACGAGTTATTAAAACTCATTAGTAGGTAAAAGCATTTAGCAGAGTATTTATGGCAGGACAGCAGAAGTAAGAGATGGCTAAAAAGAAAAACACATATCATTCACATAACAATAAGTGGTCAAAAAAAAAAGGAACAAACGTCATTAAGAAATAAACTCTTTTTATTTCAGCTAAATGATAAAAATAATTAAATCAAATAGTAATTTTAAAAAAGAAAAAGTTACTTACAAAAAAAGAAATTATGGTAGCTCTTTAATTGTTAAAAGAAAGACAAAATAAAATAATTATTTATCCATTCCCTTTCTGATACAATTCAAGTTTTACGAAGCAGCTCCAATGCTATTCCCGTCAAAAAAAGAGAGAGTTATTCGAATTTTTCTAAACACCTGTTCAGCTAACGTAAGAATGACATCATCAACGTATGACGTCATTCCTCCCGATATTTGAATAAAAATACTTTGCATAACTGAAAATGTTTTTTTTTTAAACTCTGCTTATCGGCGGCAAAATGAAATATCCTTTTAATGTTAAAATTAATTAAAAAATGCTAAAGTAAATTAAGATAAATATGTATATTGGAGAAAGAAAATATATTATGGCCGAAGATAAGAATATTTAGGGTAAGTAGTGCTAACAAGTATCCGACGGCGCATAAAAGAAGACGCAAGGAGTGAACACCCATGCTAAATAGAATTAATACCTAAGACTGTTTTTTTTTCCTTCTCTTTCCAGTGATCTTCTGAATGTTGTTCCTCAAATAAACAGTTGATTAGATTACAGAAAAAGTTTTTTTTTTAATAATTAGCTTAGCGTCCACCTGCAACCGAGTCCACGACGTCACAGTACTTTGATTCCTTTTCTATGTCTAATCCAAGTATTTTTCATAAATTTTAACCTGATAAATCACTGTGCATCTTATAGGCTGGGATATATGATAACTCAAACATGTTGTTTGAGATCAAAATGATTGTATACATTCTTATCTTTTTTAAATTCCAGAAACCTTTGGGTCAAATAAATATGCGAGATGCAAGAGTAGAAGAAGTCTTGCATGTTTCTGACAGTGATGATGAGGATCCAGATGATTCCATGGCAAAATCTGAATATACTATTGGTATTTTTCCAAATCATCAAGGCCCAACTTATCTGATCATGCCAGGAAAGCAGGAATTGGTATGCTTTATTAAAAAATATATTGGAACTTGCATAAAGAATATACCTTAATAGAATAAATTTTTTAGTAATTATTTGTGATATTTATTTTACATTAGGTATATTGATGAATTTTTATCTTAAAAATTTTTAGTTGTACAACTTAGAATCTAAGTTTTACAAAAACATATTTGATGTTATGCAAACTATTTACATATTACTTTATTTCTGAATTTTTGTAAGATGGGCAATAATTATAATATATTGTACTTAATCACTATATATTTCATTTATATTTTCTTTCCATGTTCGTGGTTTTACTGTTTGTAAATTTATATCTGTTTAAATGTTAAATTTCCATTTATTGTAATACAATATTCTTGTTTAATAACTTATTTCTTGTTTGTAATAGTCTTTTTCAATGTCAGAAAAATTTTATTTAATTTTCTCTCTCTTCTTTCTGTTAGCTGCAACTAAATGTTTTTATAGACTGTTGGGAATATATATTTTAATAATTATATTTGATATTTTAATCTATAAAACATTTCAGTTCTTATTTAGCTTTATTTGTAGAGTAACTGTGGTTTGCAAGTTTATTAATTTGATTTACAGGATGCATGGTTGTATCATTTGACTGTTGTGTCGTGTGGAGACAACTTAGTAGGCACACAATATGAGCAACTCTTAGCTAGATTAATGGAAGTGGATGGTGAAGAGAGTAAGTTTCTTTTAAGAGTTGTTTTTATTAGTTCCTTTATTATGATAATATTTATGTCAGCTTATTTTGTCAAAAGTATTATTATTTTATCCTGATTTTAGGAACATAACTTGATTAAAATTTGAGTGAAATAGTGCTTAACAAAGTTAGTATTTCCATGGAAAAAATTTGGTTTACAACTGCTGTAAAATTTACAGCAGTTGCAACCAAAGCCTTTTTGTCGAAATAAGTAGGTTAATTATATAGTGTGATTATTTCCAGAAAAAATTCATTTGCTTAATGTATTACTTTTTTAAAATATTAATTTCATATATTGTATTTAAATAATATATTCCATTTCAATATATTTAATCTCCCAATCTTTTGAGAATATTAATAAGTATATGTAGTGAAATGGTATGATAATGTAAACAGTGTATCAAAAGTTCTTAACGCTCCGAAAAGAATATGTTTTTATATGAATATATTTTGGATCAATATATCTCAGTATTTTCTTTTTCAACTAATATCTTATAATAATTCTTAAAGAAAAATTATGAATAATATTATTCTTTCTTTTATCTTATAATTATGTGTGTGTATATAATTCATATAATGCAGTTCATTTCTTTATACAGATCATGTTATTTGGAAACATCCCCTACTTTTATATTCAAAAGAAAGCTTAACTACACCCCTAACTAGTCTGCCGTCCGAACAACTTCAAGCTGAGGCTATTAAACTTTTCAAAGTATATACTCTCATCCTAATTCTTATTATTTTATGTTCAAATCAGTTTTTTTTCTTGTTAATATTATGTAATTTTATGTATATTATGTTGACTTTAAAGGAAAAAAAATTGTAATTTATTTTGTTTTTGAATTTACAATATATTTTTTCCCCTCTTCTAATTTTCCTCAGCTATGTTTTTGATCAATTTCCTAATTCATTTATATTTTCTCCCATTGCAGTCCATCCAGTTGTTCATCTCAGTGCCACTTGATGCATCAGGTATTGATTATCATGTGGCGCTGGCTCAGAATGCCTTGCACCAGTGCCTCATGCAAACTGAACTACAAAATGAACTTTTGTGTCAGTTAATGAAACAGACAGCTCGTCATTCCTATCATAAACCTGGTGTTCAGGTGAGAAAATATCTGAATCATCTGTTAACGGGAAAGTCTGATGTAATTATCCTTTTATTTCTTTTATTATTTTATTTTTGTTTTATTTGTCATTATTGTTTTGAAAATATTTTTGCTCTGTATATTGTCAGAATGAGTACCTATTTATTTTTTAAAAAATCATTTTGGTTTTCTTTAATAAAAAGGACATTTTTTATTTATATGCATTTTAAATTGATATGCGTAGGTAGTTTTTTATAACAGAAAAATGTTCAAGTTGTTTAAATTTTTTACTATATAAGATGAAATTGTAACATATTTTCATGTACTATAGTAATGATATTTAATGAATAAATTAATTAAATTCATATGAATTGAATTAAAATATGTACAGAAAAAGATAATGAATATCAGTGCTAAGATAATTGTTGTTTTTTATTGTATATTTTTGTACTTGTTGAATTCTGTGAAATAAGTGATTTATAAAATTATTTAACGGAATGAGTTACTTTAAAGCAATAGTCTTCAAACTGTGTTTCATGGAACCAGAGGTTCCACAAGTCAGAATAAAAAAACCTAAAAGAAACTTATAAATGTGTGTGCAAAATGGATTCACATTCTCTATGAAGTTTGTATACCCACAAGCATTTAAAGCTCGTTCCTGTCATTAAGAAACTGAAAATTTTATTCATACATAATAACTTTATTTTGCAATACCTTTTAAACTTTTATTATGATATAATAAAAGAATATTTAAATGTTTTATCCTTTATATATATATTATCTACTCAATTATGAATATTTTATTGTTTACTCTCCTAGGTTCCATGAGATAATTTTAAATTCGTTAGTGATGTCTTGCAAAACTAAATAGTTTTCTAATGGAAAATGCACCTTTTTGTATTTTTGGAAAAAATACCTACAATAAAAGAGAGGAAACAACATATCAGCATATTTGATGTTAAAAATCTAAATTAAAGCAGAACAGTTTTTATATTTTATGTTGCAAATTCATGCAAAATACACAGTATTTCTCACACAGCTATAAACATTCTAATGCCATTCAGAACAATGTGTATAAGTGAAAAATATTTCTCAACGTGAGTGGCTACAAAAACAAAGTATAAGAACTAATAAACTCATAATATGTAATGCGATTACAGTTAATCTGAATAGACCTAGGCTTTGACAGTTTGTGTGAAAAAATGCAAGCACATATCCCAGTTACTAAACAATGCATGGGTAGGTGACACTTGGAACACAGATAAATATTATTGAGTAAATTGTATTAAAAGTGGATGAAAATTTTTTAATATTAAATAGAATATTTTTTAATTGCCTTTACATTGATCTATTCTCGATCTATTTTTCATTTTATTTTAAGATATATTCTTTTATGTGTGTGGGGGAATATAGGATAGTGGTAAAAGGTCTTTTTAAGATTATAATATCAAAACTTTCAAGGCTTGTTAATCACTTTAAATTGGCAATAATTTATAGTTTTCTCTGTCTCTTTTTTTTAATCAGTTAAATGATAAGTTTAATTAGCATAATATTACAATGTAAAATATTAAATTTGTAAGTTATAATATATATATATATATAACTGGCATTTCTATTATTTACATGAAAAAATTCAAGCTTTCTGGGTATTGTTTTATAGTTTATTTGAAGTATTGTGTATAAATGCTTATTAAACATGATTTTCTAATATTGTTATTAAACAATGCTTATTATTTGTGTTTCATGTTAAGAAGAAAAAATACTCATTTAGTTGTTTTTCTATTACAGCAACTTCTTTTGTGTGCTACTCAATCATTGTTTCTGTGCGACTCCTCAGAAAAACTTTCTCCTACCTCAACTACTTCTCATGACCGTATTCCTCCTCCAGAAAGCAAGCTCAACCCCCCACCCTTTGTATTTGTTCAAAGTTGGCAGCTCTTAGCTTTAGCTCTTTCACTCTTTGTACCCAAAAACAGAACTTTATGGTATCTTAGGATGCACTTAGCAAGGAATGCTGATCCAAAGTAAGTTTTATCTATTCTGACATGTTTTAACATCAAAAAACTTAAGTAATCTCACCTTGCATTTGTATTGAAAAAGACTCTTTTTGCTTACTAAAAAAAGTATTAAATAATTTTAATTCAAAAATTTTTTGAAATTTTTCTTAATGAATTTAAGCCATCTGGCTAATGATAAAATGCCATTAATTCAAGGAATATGTAAAACTATGTTATTTCTTTGGTAACCTTGCTAAAAAGACAAGGTTAGAAGAGTCAGGTGTATATACTTATGATAACAATTAGCTATTAATATTTAAAGATTTCTGATATAATACAACACATTGTATGGTTTTGTTTAGTTCAGTATATTGTACTTCATGTTATTTGAAAGGAAAAGAATTTAGTACCTTATATAACCATATTACTAAAATAAATATTTTTTGTTAGTGATACTCTGATTTTCATATGCTTTCAAGAATTGTCAAAATTTTATGTTTTGTTAATTATTCATATGATGATATGAAACTTGATTTTTATTGAGGAAAAGTAATCATCAAAATATTTTTACCTTTAGGACAGAATCTGGGAAATATGCCATCTTCTGTCAACGGACCCTGGAAAGAACTCTTCTAAATGGTGGAAGGGAAAGCAAACCATCTCGAATGGAAGTTCTAAGTATTCTTCTGAAAAATCCATATCACCATTCACTTCCTCATAGCATTCCAGTTCATTTTTTAAATGGTACCTACCAAGTAAGTAGATATTATTTTGTTATAGTTTTTGCAATGGAATATATTTCATCTCTTTTTATTTTCATTAATATGGTATATTTTATTTAGGTTGTTGGTTTTGATGGTTCAACCACTGTAGAAGAATTTATTCAAACAGTCAATGAGGAAGCTGGAATAAGAGATTCTTCTAATTCTGGCTTTGCTTTGTTCAGTGATGATCCTATTGACAAATCCTTAGAGCATTGCCTTCAGAACACAGCAAAGGTAATATTATGGGGGAAAAGAGAAAATTTTCTAGATGTATTAAAAAAATTTTTTGTTGAACTTATAATTTATTCTACTTATGCATCTTAATTGTGCATTTAATTCAGTTTAAAGTTTTAGAATTAGTATGTAGTTTTGTTGTTAAGAATGTTTTTAAAACATAGCTTAATCTGTTTTATTTTAAATCTTTTCTATAATAAAATCTGGTTTTTCTTAATATTTTACAGTAATTTTTTAGATGTGTGTTAATATGGAATGTACAGTCTTCAAAAATATCAATCATTTTCAATAGTTTTTACAATTTTCATATCATCTAGATAAAAGTGATTTCAATGTTCATGATTCAAAAAGAACTAGGTTATGCTGTTTATGAGTTGACTGAACTAACAAAAGTTAATTACTTTTAAAAGAATTTTTTTCCTTAACTAATTTTTCATCTTACAATTAGCTTAAATTTTAATTTTCTGAATTTTGGGAGCTTAGAAAATGGGTCCTCTGTTAAATGAGTTTTGGACGATTGACCATGAAAAAGGTTTATACTTAAAATTTTTCAAAACTTTGTCTTTCAAACGCTGGTTAATTTTCTTTCTTTCTTATTCTAAGAATATAAGAAAAATTGAAAAAGTAATATAATGGAAAGTGGAATTTCAATTAAATACAGCAGTGGAATCAAGAAAATGTTCAATATTGAAAATACAATCGAAAACATTGCAGAGTCTCAAGGGGCTATATATATTAGTTCATAAATTTTAAATATTAGATGAATTACTTGTGGTTTTAAAGAACGAGAAGTTCATTATTAATCATCTGCATTAATGTTTGTAGTTTAGTTTTTAACCCCCTAGTAGTTTTCCCTGATTATTTCCAGAGCTAGTTATCAGATTTGAAAGAACCTTTTGAAGAATTTTCTACCTGGTTGTGTAAATGAAAAATCCAACTCCATAATTTAAAAAAAATTCTATTTTAAAAATTAATTATCTTTATTAATGGTTTATTAATTTATCTGATTAGTATTGCAAATATTTTTAATGTAAATTCCCACTATCTGCTTTCTAAAAATTTCTTTCTATGGTTGTAATCTTATTCTTTAAACACATTTTATATGTTTTTTAAATTGATTACCTATTTCAGTACTTTTTAAGTAATTATATCTATTAACTAAACTTTATATAAATTATATAATTGCTTATATATTTGTCATTTATTTTTTGTGAAATAATAAATGTAAATTTTTTTATTGTTGCATTGCTTAAAATATAATCATTTTCAAATATACATAATGTATGCATTAAAACTTTTTCTTGCAGTTATGTGATGTGATATCTAAATGGGAACAAGCCCTTAGAGAAAAGCATTTAGGAAAATTTGAAAGCACCAAAGTTGTAAAATTAACTTACAAAAATAGGTAAAAAATTTGTTTTGTGAATTAATAAATAAGCATCTAAGAAGCACAAAATATTGTTTGTACTTTGAGTGTTAAAGAAGTAATTGAGGGGAAAATGTCTTAATTATACTTTTTTGATTTTTTATTATATAGATTATGTTTTCGACAATTGTTAAAAGCAGAAACTGATAAAGAACGCCTTTTAACTGCATATCAAATTAATGAAGATGTTGTCAGTGGGAAATTTCCATTGAGCAAGGAATTAGCACTTGAACTGGCTGTTTTAATGGCTCAAGTATGAAATTTAACTTTTAAATATATTTGTATATTATAAATGTGATCTGTTTAAAATTATTAATTTTGCTACCATAAGGAACTTATAAAATTGTTTATGAACATGAAATATATCTGTATTCACAGTGAAGTCATTTAAGCTAATTTTCACTTCATTCATGTAAAGGTTATCCTATTCTGAAATTTAACATATTGAGAAATAAATATTTAATTTTACTGTAAACTATGTATATCTCTTAAACTTAGATTATAATGAATGCTAAAAAGATTTAACAAAATTTAGCTATGTGTACTAATATAAAAATTATTAAATTAACTTCAGCAATGCAACTTTACCACTTTTATGTATATTACTTTGCACCTTGAAAACAATCATAATGTTTATGCATGTTCATTTTCAAATAAACTCTTAAATAAATATTTTTCAGAAAGTCAGTACTCATTATTAATAGACTTAATTATATGAATAAAAGTACTTATCTAAAATATTCTTTTTTGCATTTGCATTCCTTTGGTTCTAAATTTACTTTTATTTGGTGTGAAATATGTGCATGGCAATATTAAATCATAATTAAATGCTTGGATCAGGGGTACTCAGAAATTATTTTTTTTTCCCCGCCAGACCACTATATATTGGACAGGTATTTCAAGCAGGCTGTAACTTGAGGATAATTGGAAAAACACACTATAAGACTGAAGCAAAATTTATCAATTTGCTTTTTTTTAATACTATATTAACCTTTCTATCAAACACACACACACACAAATATTTACTTCTATGCATTTTTTACTGAGTTATTTGGTAGTTCCTGTTTCCTTTCAACCATTACCAAGCCCCTTGTTTACATTCTACCAGTGTTTCTTAAACTAGGCGTCGCAACCCCAAATGCAGCTGAAATCGCCTAAATTTTTAGGATTTTTGATATATTTTTTTGCATAAAATAAGATGTTTGCTATTAATAATAATAATAATAATTTAATTGTTTATTTAGATTCTTACTGGAATATTGATCAAATCTAAAGAATATTGAGGAAGTTCTTCATCTGGCGGTGTCGACAATTATTCCAAGATTTAATAACATAATTAAAAATAATCAAACACACCTTTCCCATTGATAGTTAAATCTTGAATATACCATTGTTAGTAAAAGGTGATGATCTTAGAAGTGAACTCAAACTTAATAAACAGATTATAGACTTAAAGTATAATCTTGTAATTACATTTATGTAACATTTTTTTTTAATTTCGTTAATTAAAATTTCTAAATCTTTATATTCAAAGTAAAAACTTATTGTGAATGTTTATTATGCAAAGCAATAATATATTGCAAATAAAACACATGAATGTACCCAAGCTTGTGTAAACTTTGCACAATGCTTATTGGGTCACAAAATTTTTGTACAAAAGGGGGGGTTGACACCCCAAAAGTTTAAAAACACCTGCATTCTTCTTTCTAAAAAAAGCATATTGATAGGAAGACTGATAGATTTGATTACTTGATTGGTAAAATTTCGCACTAAATTTTTGTACATTTTTTTTACAACTAAATTTTTGTACATAGGTTTTATTAGCCACAGGTTGAGTATCACTGATTTAGACTATTTTTCAAAAGTTATCAGAATCATATTTTTATTTTTTAATTATTTTTTTAATTGTTAATCTTAATTGTCATTAAATGTGAACTTTTGCTTCATATTTTAATGAAATATATGCTAATTCTTTTTCAGATAGAATATGGGGATTACAACGGAGACAAAGTAAGATGCAGCACTGGACCTACAACGCCTCAACAACAAATGCAGTGCATATTAGAAAGGTTTTATCCATCTCGTTATAGAGACAAAAATGATGAAAAGTAAGTTTCTTCCTTAATTTGGTTTCTGTTTTCAACTTTATTTTTGCTTCTGGTGTATTAAAATTATTTTGTTTTATCTTTACAGACAACTGCTAGAAAATATCAAAGAGAAATGGTCCAGTCTGAGAGGACGTAGTGTCATGGATTGTGTAAGAATATACCTCAATTGTGCCAGAAGATGGTCTCTGTGTGGTGCCAAACTTTTCAGTGCCAAGGTGAGATATTTTAGTGCATGTTTCATGGAATATTGAAATAAGAAAGATTAATCCACTTATTTTTTATTAAAATTTGAAATAGCACATTATTCCTTTTATTTTTTGCAATGTTATACACCAGCCCTGTGATATTTTTTAATAATTGCAAGTAGGATAATGTCATTTACTTGTTTAAAAGTTTTGTATATTTAATAATGACATAAAATTCATTCATAATAATATAACAAAAATAAGGAATCTATGTTTTAAAATTATATGTGATTATCCTAAGTAATTTAATGAGGCATTTTGATAAATTTTAATTTTGAAGGAAATGTATTTTCATTCTATATGTATGATTTATTTATAGTTTAATGATCAAAGAAATATTTTCCTTTTTTAAAAAAAAAATTGTTTCTACAGCAGCAGATTTTATTTCAGATAATTCATATTTCTTTTTTTCAACTTGTAGTTTAATTAATGTGTGTTGCAAAAAAAAATGCATTTTTCTATTCTACAATAAATTATATATGTATTTGAGTAATAATCCCTTATAATTTTTTCTCATTTAGACTCAACTTAAACAAGGGGAGCCTCTAAATGTGTGGTTAGCAATTTCAGAAGATAGCATCATATTGTTAGATTTTGTTACTATGGTAAGTATTTGTCATGCATTTTCTATAGTTTAACATTTTCAAGGACTGAAATACTAGGAAAATTCCATTAATTCTATATCAAAATTAAAAATGTATTTCTTATTTTGATATCTAATACATAGTCAAAATATATATGTTGTAATATATTAGTTTAGATCGGGATTCCCAAACTTTTTCCAACATTGACTTCCTTTCAAAAGAATAACTTTCCTAATAGACTCCCTTATATTTTTCTCTATAATATATATTGCATATAAAGTACTAATCACTGCATAAAAAAAACTTAAATAATTTAATTCAGAATATGAACAGAAAATTGGAAAAAAAACAATGGTTTATTTGGTGTATATTTTATTTTTAATACCATGACATATTCCACTTTAGAATTATGGATCATTTCAGCTTAATTTAGGCCTTTTTAATTTTCTATAGACCCATAAAGGATCTACCTGGACCGTATTGGGAATCCTGGTTTTAATCATTAGCAGTTTTTGAAGCACCATCAAATAAATATGGTCAATATTAACTAAAAAAGAAATTAATGAACAATGTTTATTTAATTGTAAAATTATTAGTATGATTGAACATGATCACACAAGATAAAAAGCATTTGTAAACACAACATTACTGAAGATTGATTTACAAAATTGTGTGGGAATGTAAATTCAAATATCCTTATTTTCATAATGATACTAAAAACTTAACCTCTCACTCTGTTTTCAAGATTGCTGTGTGTACATCAGTCTTGAGGACAAAAAGATTTGCTACTCATAAAAGTTTGTGGAGTACTGAAATTACTCCCAAAATATTTAAAATCCTGAGCTTGTAGTGGGGAACATACACAAAACTGCTAAAAGTTGCAAAGGATAAGTATATGCATATATCCTGGTGGCATTAGTATTAAGTAACAAATGTATAAACGGGCAATGTAATGCCAGGGCTCTCACTTTTACTGAAGTGATTCATGTGAAAAAGTTTTTGAGGGTATTGTAGCCATACAAATGGAATTAACAGAATTTGAACATGGAATGTAGGTAGATTAAGTTAGGAAATTCAACATTATCCATGGTGCCAATTGTGTTCTAAAATTGCATTATTTCAGGCATTATCTCCCATTATGGACAGTGTAAGGATCAACCTTACCTAGTTAATAAGCAACACTGCCTTATATAACAGAAACAATCAATGGGGGATGCATCCATGAGGACAGTGCAGCAAAATTCAATGTTTATAAGATAAAAGTGTGCTTTCTGTCGATACACTATCATCTGTAGTGCTTGTGCTGAGCTTGTGAACATGTCAATAGGCCCCTAAAAAAATGTTGCCTGGTCAGATGAGTCACAATTCCTGTTGCTAAGAGTTGATTATAGGGTTCAAATGGGATACAGACTCCACCCATGAACCCAAGACATTAGTCTGGTGCAGCATAAGAAAATTGGTAGTGGCTTCCTAACAGTGTGTTCTGTTTTTACATGGCATGGACTTGGGGTTTCTAGTCAAACCGAAGGAATCATGGAGTGGAAATGGTTATGTTCAGCTACTTGTAGACCATTTGTAGTTATTCATGAATTTTGTGTTCTGAAACACCAGTGGAATTTTCCATCTTGACAATATATGCTACATAAACAAACCAAAATAATACATGATTATACATACACAGTTCTTGCAATTGATTTGGTCACAAGACATGAATCCCATTGAGCATAAAAGGGACGTAATCAGTAGGTCAGTTTGTGCACAAAATCTTACATCAACAACACTTTCTCAATTAGGAATGGCTGTAGAGGCAGTATGGTTAAATATTCCTTCAGGAAAATTCTTATGATTTCTTGAGTCAATGTCACACTGAGTTCTTGCACATTGTTGCACACACAATATCAAATCACAGGTCTCACATACTAGGAAATATCGCATGACTTTTGGCACTTCAGTATATAATGTATTCCTGAATTAAAAGCACCTTTTTATATTTCATTAATTTGCAACGGAATGTTTTTAAATTAGTTTTATAAGTTTTATTACAATTTTAAATATTTTGTAACATTTCATCATTGACTTTTAAATCACTGTCAGTTACTTCAAACTTCATGAAAAAATAAATTTAAAAAAGATGGTTTTAATAAAGATTTAAAAATGTGAGATAAAAAGATACTTATAAAGAATAAAGATGTAAATCAGATCACAAATACACTCTGATTTTGAAAGCATTTCAACTGAAGGTTGAACATTTGGAATGAAATGTTTTCTTTTATCAAGCTAAATTTAACACAAAGAAATATCCTTGCTTTTAAATTTATATTTAGATGTATTTTTAAGCTATACATTTCCTTGCAGATTTAAGATGCTTTAAAGAATTTATTAATGGCAACTGAAAGAAGTTGAATTAATATGTAACTAGAGATGTCTTAACCCTTTAAAGCGTGGAAAAATAAATTCGCTAAATTTTTCAAAATAAAATTATAAATGCAATGTATAGAACCTAAGAACAGAGAAAATACCTTCAAAAAAAATTACAGTACATTTCCCCCCGAGGGGGATATGGTTTCACAGAAGTACCACCACACACTTGCAACATAATTCTCGGATGAACAATATATGATTTGCATCAGATTTGTTAGAATATTCTTTATATATTTTGTAATAAATTTACTAAAATATGCAATATTAAGTATTAGAATTACTTTTTAAATATTAAATAATACAAAATTTAACTATAAGCGATTGAAATCAACTTCAATAGCCAGTAATACTGAAATAATAAACCCCTCCCCCAAATCAATGGCAAACCCCCCATAAATTATTAATTATTTCTCTGCCTGAGTCAAAGAAAGAAAAAAAAAGGGCTATATCTCTTACGCATGTGTGCTATAAGCCAGAGAAGAAATGGACAATTTTCATGTTCTAAGTGCACAGTGGTATCAGTCTGAAACCATCTGAAAAAATTCTTTATATAAGGCACTTCTTTTCATAATTTATCATGCTAAAAATTAGTTATGCTATGAACAGCATATGCAGCAAAAATGTACATAACTTACTTTGAATTTTTGTCTATTTTTATTTGCTAAAAAAATCTTTTTGAGGGTGTTTAAAAAAGGCTTTTAAAATTATGCATTTTTCTCACTGAAAAAGGAGTTTTTCTCACATGCTGACATCTAGTGTCTTTTAAGAGAGTTAAAAGACATCTTTAGAACCATTGGTTTCATTCAAATACCATTGCGCGTTTAGAGGTATTTTTTAGAAAATGGTGGTTTTAGAGACATACCACCGCACATTAAAGGGTTAAGGCATGGGCCAACTAGGTCGTTACCCAGGGCCTTTGCCACAATAGGGGCCTCATCTCGTTCTCGACATAGCCTTAATAAGATCATAATTCGGATAATTTCAACTGTTACATGTTTTTTTCTGTTGTGTTCTCCGAAAAACTGGGAATTTCAGAAAATATGTAAACTGGCTACATGTGATAAGTGTCATCCATATATAGGTCTAGGCGTGCCACCATACACAATCTTTAACAAAGTATGCTATGTTCCGTCTACTTTTAAGTGTATGTAAGACCTACATTTGTGGAGGGACCCATGGCATACTTTTGCATAGAACAGGGCCTCAAGAAGTCTTAAAACATCCCTTTATGTAACTAAAACAAATAATTTTTTTAAAATAACATTTCCTTTAGAAGTTCATTATTTAACCTTTAAAAATATTGTGCAATGATAAAAACATGTATGTTTGATCCTGTTTAATTTTATTACAAGAGTTCCAAAGGTCTTAATAATATGATCTCCAACCTTTCACGTCCACTTTATTGTTATTGTGAAATCCTTTAGAATTTTATATCTTACAACTTTTGGAGATACCAAAAGTTATAAACAAGTGTCCGACTGGACTGCTCATTATCATTTTAATTATGTGTATACTTTTAAGACTAAAAATAAAATATATGAATAGCAGAATGATTTATACATAGCAATCAAAATAAATAAGAATAGCATATTTTTAAGCGTAGTTGTCAAATTTTAATATGCAAAAATTTTAGTTACATTATTTTTGTGGTGCCACCACTCATTCATAGCATATAGGCGGCGCTGCCATTCGCTATCTCGGTAGTTTTTATACATGTTCATCATACTGGATATGAATTCAATAGTTACCACTATTTTATTGTTTTGTATATATGTTGATATTAATTCAATAAACTAACTTTGCTTGTCCAACTTGGTTGCATGCTTAAACTGAGTATGTGGATTAGGTTTCCCCACATTTTTAAGGAATAGCAATTTATAAGGATTTCTGGAAATTATTATAATTTAAAATATTAATGCAAATACATTATTTTTCTGACATAAGAAAAACTGATTTTTTTAAAGATTTTTTGAAAATTTTAATGTTTAGAATATTTTTTCTATCTGTTACTGTTTCAAATTGAAATATTTAAAGTTCATGCTTTTCCTTGTTATAAATTATATTCAGGCTTTTTAGATAGTTAGATTAAAATAACTTTATGTGTTTGTTTTTTTCAATGGTTAAAATTTGCTCTTGATGATTCTGTCGACTAATATTTTAAATGAATTCACTGTAATCTTCAGAGTGTTCCATTTAACTTTTTTTTTAATAAGTAAACTCAAAAGAATAAAAATAGATCTGAAATAATCATATAAATCAAACAAAGTCTATCAGAAAATAATTTTAGGAGGCCAATTATTCTTAAGGTTGAAAAAATCGTGTTTTTAACATTTTACATAGATAAATTATTTTTTATTCCTAAAAAACTGATTTTATAAGATTTAATCTTTTTTGTATCATTTTAAATGTTGTTGTCTTGTCCAAGTAGTGCAGAGAAATCAAATGGCCCCAAAGGTATTCAAAACAGCCCTTGCAATATCGAAGACCTTTGAGGTATAAAGCAGTTGAGGGTCTGTGGGGCTTAGGTCTATGTTGTGAAGTTTAGCCAATATAGGAGGACAGTTAAAAGTATGATTAGAAGAAAATTGAATGTCAGGACAGTGAGGACAAGTATTTTAACTTCTTTGGCCATCAGGGGAAGTTGAAATTACATGATTGCAATTAAGTTCCAGAATGAAGTACTAATTAACTGGATGCAGGTGAGTTTACATCTGGCTATTGCACCAGCATCGGTAAGGGTAAGGCTATTGGAACATAGAGAGGAAGTTCTGGCCTGCTGATTGCCAAAGATGTCTTACGTGGTCCAGTATCCATTGCAAGGTGCAAATTCTTTGGGCTGCATCTGCTCTGTTTATAAGGATAATTATATCCTGAAACAGTTGAGAGTTACTCCTCAGGATCCCTTGGAGCGTAGATCTAGAGAACAGTAGAATGCCACTGGAACTCTCAGTTTGCCCTGCTGTGGTAGTTATCCAAAACTTTAATGGCCATAAGCTCGCAAGTCAAGTTTGAGGAAATTTTACGCATAGAAATTCTATAGGATTCAAGTTCCCTGTTTGGGTGAATAAAATAGATTCCAGCACCACCTTTATCAAAGTCAGAAGATCTTTTTGTGTAGGCAATTACTTCATTTTTTGCTGAATTCGATAGCTCCTCAATGGTGTGGATGCCTTTCTGCTTGAGCAGTGATGCTGACTCCTTTTTATTACAAGAATTGTAAGAGATTTAATTTAATTATTGCCTATGAAGAGGGAAAGATGGAGAGAAGAGGTTCTTTAATGGTATCTATATCTTTATGCTGAAGATCAATATCCTTCCTTATTTCTTGGTCATATTGTAGAGTTGAGGACTGTTTGTCTATATCTGCCTTTCCAAGCCTTCAAAGTTTTACTGGAGATATGGTGATCTGCTATGCTTTGAATTTTGTTTGTAAGTTTTATGGGGGCTAATTTTCTTCTAGTATTTAAGGGGGTTAAGCTACACTGAGTTTCTACTTTAATGTTATTTGTAAATGAAACATCTCCAATAATGATTTGGGATGCTCTGTACTAAATATTATCTATTGTAGAAAAAGCTGGTGCCCAAATGGGAACGACATATTCTAGAATTGGCCTAACAAGGGAGACATTGGTTTTTAGGAGGGTCTTTGGACTTGAGCCTCAAGATGCACCAGACAGTCTTTTCAAAATATTAAGCTTTTTTAAGGCTTTATTTGAGATTTGTGAGATGTGTTGGGGAAATCCCAATTCTGCATCTAGAGTTAATCCATTAAGTTCCTTAAGTAATTTTTTTTTTTTTAACACGCTTTAAAATTGGAAAAAGATCTCTCACCTGAAGCATTCGATATAGGTAGATGTCGATCTATCCGACACCTCTTGCAACTCGATATCTTTCTAGGGGGGTCTTCATTGTATCTCTGTTTTTAAAAAAAAAATAGTAAAAACTGATCTAATTCATATCGTCAAAATTAAAAAATTCAATATCATCTTTGAAATTTTACTCTAATTTTTGTGCAGCTTACTTCTTAATTTTATGTATAATCTCTCATTAAAAAATACAGTGAAGTGTTTTATAACAGTTTCATATATCTCAGGTCTTTGAGATAGTTCTGCTCTTGCTCTACCGCATAAGACATAAAAAGAAATTGAAATTTTTGAAATCTTTCTTTCTTTCAAAATTTCATGTCCCACTTTCTTACATTCACTGAAAATAATTTTTCTCTTTTGCTACCTACGAACTTGTCCAGTTTTCTCTTCAATCGAGAATCCTGACAAATCAGTTGCTTCTAGTTCCATTTTTCCAAATTCATTTCAGAAATTTTGGATATAATTTTCTAGAGATTTTAGCAGACTAATCTTTTTGATAATTCACATTCAACTTATTACAATGGTTTGCTAGTAGCATTTTATTTTTTGGGGTTTGGTAATCCAAATCTTGTTCATTAGGGAAGTTTCATATTTATCCGTCTGCTTTAAAAGAAAACTTGTCTCCAATATTGTGGTCCTTTCTTCTCCCCCCCCCCTCATTCATATCATGAATTTCAGCCAGGGCTGCTTTTATAAATCTTTACCTTGCTATCAAGGCCTAAATTAAACTAGCTACAAATAGTTTGCTTTGAACTAGACATACCTTTTATCACATAATTTCATTTTGTTTCATATATCTTCGTTAGTAAAATACACTGATGGAAATAAAAATCCCATCACCAAGAAGGAGTTGTGCTGCATCAACGAAGTTTTATAGGCGTATTTTCATTTCCGAAAGATGACTTTAATTCAAATTTCACGTTAGGTGCATAAATGTGGCGCTAGTTGTGCCACTTTGAGGATGCGAATCAATGGACTAAATTCATGACGGCCACATGATAAATATAAACACGTGTTCTACATTGAATTCAAAACGGAGCTCGTACTTTTTATTCTATTTGTAAAACTTAGGTAAAATTTCAAATTGCATGATTGGGTAAAGATGCTCAAGAGTTATAAAAAGAAATTTCTGCAAAAAGATTTTAAAATTAAAGAAGAAAGAAAAAAAAACTTGTTTTATACATGTACATAAAGTGACAAATATTAATTTTTTTTAAAAAAAGTTCAACAACGAAGTGCATGAACTGATTTGCTGAAAATAGATAATTGCATTTATCGTGACTATGATGTCACATGTGTTTTTGAACTTGATTGGCTAAAAACACGTGGTTTGCCATTATCATGTGATTATGGCGTCACATGAATTTAGTCCATTGTGCTTTAAACGCACTATAAAGTTCGTGAGTGTTATTTATCAATGATATTTGACGTAGTGAGTTGATATTAGTCCAGTATGACTTTAAGAAGACGAAGAAGCCATTATCAACATCTCGCTGAGTTTGAACGAGGTAGTATAATAGAGCTTAAAAAATGTGAATTTTCTTTCCACGATATTGCACAAAGACTTGGTAAAAATGTGTCTATTGTGCATGATTTTCGACAGCAGTAGTCTTAGAAAGGCACAACCTCAAGAAAACTATGGCCCAACCACGCACGGGTCACCACTGACAGAAAAGACCACCATATTTACCACAAGGTTGAGAAACATCGTAGTTCATCTACAACAGAAATTACAGTTTTTTTCGGCGCCAGACTGACGCAGTGAACTATAACAAATCATTGAAGCAACAAATCAATCATAAATATCTCCCATCTAGACGTTCTGAAGCGTTCATACCATTAGCTCTCAATCACGATACCTGCGACTTCAGTGATGTCATGCTAGAGATCATTAGAGAATGGAGTGATGCCAATCAAAGCTGCTTCTGTCTTGGTACCAGTGATGCAGTGGCTTAGTGATGAATATTAGGGCCCCCTCCCCCTGCGAAGTTAAGTTTTGGGCCCCAAGCCGTACTTGACGTCAGTCAGGCTATGGACCCCATAATCCTGCCCCCCCCCTCCCTTCGATGTGGGGGTTGCGGGGGTATACGTTAGGCCACTCGGCTGATGGCTGTATATTGATTAGAAGAAGGACATGTCAGCTCTTGTAAACAAACAATGAACCGGACCCTAGAATTATGGTCTGGTGGGTCAGTTTTCTTTGATTGCAGGAGCTTTCTCGAAATTAATTCACACACCCAGACTGAAAACATACGTAAGTCTGATGATACAAACTGTTGCACTGCCATTTATAAACATCATTCAAGGAGTGTTTTCCAAAAGGATAACGTGCACCCTCATGCCCTGTTGTAACCCAACACGATGTATAGAGTGTCAACGTGTTGATCCGCTAGATCACCAGATCTTTCTTCAATCAATCGCCCGAATGGGACATCATTGTACGGCTACGGCAGTATCATCCACAACTGGAATCAAGCAACCTTACGTGGATCACCCAAGAGCAACAGGCATGAAATTCCACCCCACAAACTGATATCAGATACTTTTACGACACATTGTTTGCATACTTGCATTGAAAATTCTGGCCTTACACCGGTTTTTAATATGCCATCATTTCACATTTGAAATGGCTCTTCTTGTGCCTACATTAACCTGTGATCTTAAGTTTAATCAATTCAATATGTTACCGATACAAATGTATTGCCTAAGTTCAATAAGTCTTCCACAATAATTTTTTCTTGGTGTTCGGATTTTCCCCATCAGAGTGAGAGAGAGTATAAGAGATGTATCCGAGAGTAACTAAGGACAGCTGAGAACTAAAAACGAACTTGTTTGATTTCAATAGTATTCGTTTGTTTGAAATAAAATTTGTGCAAACAAACGAATGCGAAAATTTTGTACAGATGGCAACAATACAAAAGAAAAAGGACTAGGGCTGCTACACGACTCAAAAGCGTGGAAATCATCGGGGTTACAATATCAGTACAAGATCTTTTTTGTTGGGCGTTGCATTTATAACAACAATCCATTTATTTTTTAGGCCATTTTATTAGCTTTATAAAAATACCAAGCACTAGAACAAAAACTACAAGTGTTTTAGTAAAAGCAGATGCCATTACTTTAAGAACGATGTAATACATTAAGATGCGTTTCACTCGAAATGTGTTTTTTTAGATGCTCAAACGGGGCCAGCGATTATTAAAAAAAGTTTTGAAAATAATTAATTGAATAATTGTGTGTGTGTGTATGTTCTGTATAACAGTAGAAGTATTTTAACCTTTAGATTTATTAATCACTGTTTTATTACAAAATTTACAGTCCCTCATGTTAATATAATCAGTTTTCGTAAGAAATTTCATATAATAAAAGTAAGATAAAGTGCTCTAGTTTTCGTAAAAATTAAAATATCTCTTATCCTGAAGATCAATTCAAAAACGAATAACATAGCATCACATCAAAATTGAAAATTTGTTCCTAAACTTTTGGTACAGAATGGGCCACGTTTATGTTATTTTTGGTAAATTTTAACGAATTTTTTCCCACTTTTGTAATAATAATTTCTTTTTCTCTTCTTAATTTGAGTATATTTTTCTTAAAATGTATGAAGCAAATATAACAACCACAACAACAAAAAAATCTCCATTTAAAAAAAAAGTTGTCGCAGGTAATCGGATGCCTTAAGCTTGGGGCCCCTACTGGCGCTGGGGGCCCTGGCGGCCGCTTAATCCGCCTCCGGGTGGAAAGTATTTTTGTTTTTCCTGTCAGTAAAAAGGATGCAGAAATTTGTCTTATCAGGAATTATGGAGATCTTAAACCCCAAGTTGTTTCAATACCCATCATGCAGCTGTTGAGAATCCTTTGTAAAACATGTCTGAGATAATTTTAAATAAAATAAGTAAAATAAAAAAAAAAAAACAGAGTGAAATTAATACTGCTGCATTATAAGTGCAAATAATTCATTTGTGCATAAATAGTTAATGTGATGTTTAACAGATAATTTTTTTTCAGCTTATTTTTAAAAAATTAATGTCTTCAAGTTGACCATCAGAAAAGGAAATGACCGCTGCCCAAATCAGGAAAAACTGAAAAATCCGGTCCGAATAGGGCTGTTATTTCTCTAAATTTTGCAGGGTTACCATATTGTAACTTTATCGCCAAATATTTTGTCGCCAAGAAGTGTGCCCTGCTAGGATCCACCCTATTTGGTAATTTTTAAAAAATTAGGCTGTTTTTATTCAATATTCATAAGATTTACAAAATTTGGGGAAGGGGTAACAACAGAGATCTTGCTAAAACAATGCAAGAATACACTATTATAAATATTGTATTTTGCTTCATTATCCATAAAGGGCAGCATATTTTTAACTTGCTAATTTCTATTTAAATTTGTGTATGTATTTTAGTTTTATGTGTTTTTGCACATAGTTTTTTTACTATATATTTAAATTTTAAGGATACAAAACAGGATAAATGCATGCTTATGTTTTAAGCCCAGTAACTTTTATTGATATTGGGGAATTTTTGTGTCTGCAGAAGTGTTCTATATAAATTTAGGTCATTTTCTTTAATATGAGGCGAGGCTAAGATGTAATTTCCATTATCGAGAGAGAACTTTTCAGTAGTTCTTATACAGGCCGATAGATGGCAGCACGTATCCCATTTTCGATCTGAGCCATTTTCAAAATTGGATTGCGCTCTGCCGCCGTAGACTGTGTCGTAATTTCCGTAAAATTCACCCCTAAAGTCACGACGCCCGTGTATAAATGTCAGAGAAGGGATAGCATGAAGTAATTTCGAGTGAAATAAGAGTTTTGGATTGTCAGCTTTGCTTGTTGTTTCGGCGAAGTTTATTGTTGCTCACTTTTCGATAAGGAGCTATGATTGTTAACTGTTCTTCTTCCTTTTTTCTTTTCATTCTTTCTTCTTTTTTTTTTCCTATTAAATAAAAAAAAAATCCTTGCATTGTTTTAAAGACAGTCGGGCGTTACGACATTATTCGAATAGCGGCGGAATACAAATTGGAAATTTGAAGCGAAAGAAGAATATATGAACAAGGTTTTAAAATCGTCTGATAAATAAATATTTCACGAACAGACGTGAGGGGAAAGTATGCTTGGAATAAATTACATTATTTTTCTTTCCCCATTTTGAAAGAATGAGACAAGTTATTAATGAAGTTTAAAGTAAGGTTGAAAAAATTTACGCAATAAAAAATCATTCAGTTCATTAATTTATTTATTGTGTTTTAAAAGTTACTCATATTACTTAATTTTCTCTTAACTAAATTTTTGCGATTTTTTTTAAAGTAAGGAACACTACAATTCTTTATGAGCCAAATTCATGACTGTCACATGATAAATACAATCACGTGTTTTCCATTGAAAAATCTAAACTGATATTAAACTTGTCCTCGTTGTTCTACTTGTAAAATTAAAACAAAATTTCAAATTTCGTTTTTTGAAAAAAATTATCAAATATTAAGCTTCTTCAAAAAAAAAAATTTCAAAATTTGAAAGAAAATTCTTTTGTTGTAGGTGTACTTTTAAATCAAGTGCGTTTTATTCACCTGTGTACATTATTGTTTAAAAAAACATGCTTTAAAAAAAAAGTTTCTGTGTAAAGTAAAAGTTGGCAACAGTGAAACGGATAAACTAATTGGAAGAAACACGCGTTTGTAGCTATCGTGACTATGACGGCACGTGAAAAATTATTATGAAAGCATATCATCTCTTCCATATGTATTCAATTTAATGAATTTCTCAAAAAATAATTATTATTTTTAAATTTGGCATCATTTTGGAAAATTATTCAAAAAAATTACTCTTGAAAGAATTACTAACATCTCTCGTGGACGATATTCAGATTTACACTGATGGAGACAAAGATGGTAAAGATTGTTCAAGCAGTGAAATATATATCAGACGGCTCCATAAAAGGAATGTTGCTCTGTATTTTGTAGCGAATGAATTGCCGTAAATGAGTGGCTCAATTATATTTTACCACTTCCTGACAAGAACAAAATCTGGATTTTATCTGACAGCCGAGAAGTTCCATTCAACACTTATCTAATTGGCATAGAGTGCGAGATAAAACGGGAGGGGCTATTTAAAATTAGTTGAAGCGGGGGTGTCTTTCTCCAGAGAGATTCGTTTACAATGGATTCCTTCCCAAGTAAACAGAGATGGCAACGAGATTGCAGACATATTGGCTGAAAGGGGTGATTGTGAGCCATCGATTTTCCCAACCCCTCTGACTTATACGGAACTATGTTTCAAAATAAAATATAAAGATAAGGCCACCTGAACGAGGCATCAGTGGTATCGTTGTATTTATCTTAGAGGTTCCCTGGCCTTTTAGTGTAGCTAACAGGAGTAAAACGACTTTTGACTCTCTTTTTCTGGAAACATCTTCAGCTTTTGACTTACTCCAATAGAACTTTTTTTTTCCTAATCTTCGCCAAGTAACTGTATTAGCCAAGCTTTCCCTGGTCATATCCTCGTGTGTATAGAGCTCTCCAAACAAGATTTTATTTCTTACCCATTTAAAATTCTGAATTTTCTTCAAGAACGCAATATTATGTACTTACTCAAGCTCTGCTTCACTTTGAAGCCATGGTGGCCGAGAACTTGTTGCTTCTATTGTGGGTTCGGATCCTGGCGCCACTAAAGACCCGCCGTATAGAGAGGCTTAATGCACGTTATAACATTTTGGGATAATTGATAGGTAGCGGGTGGTTTAAGAAATAAAAATATTGGCTTATTACGTCTACAGTTATTAATTTTATTTACATTTAAATATGGGTCGTGGGTAGCCTAGTGGTTAGAGCCCCGAAGGCCTGGGTTCGATGCCCGACGCCACCAAATGCCCGCCCAGTATATACGGAGAACGTGCTCGTTAAATGAGTGGGTCCGAATGGTGTCGCCATCTATCGTGTTGTACCGAGCAAAATCGCACTGTCACCTTCATGGGGGGCTCAAAAGCTTAGGCTAACGACAGGTGTAGAATTGTAGCCTTTAGCCGCAATGAATTTCGTGGACCTTGATCTGATGTTATGCTGATCAGGTGGCATAAGCAACTACGACAACACATTTAAATACAAGTTATTCTAACGATTGAGTATTTCAATTCTGCTGAATATGTTATTTGTGAAGGAGGAGGCAAACACAACATTCCTTTTCGAGTTTTTCAAATGTACTCCCTCTTTACATTCTTGGGGTGGGGCGGTCGCTTCCTACACCTCGAATTCCATTCGAGGCTTCTGCTCGCAGGTGGAATCCAGTCGTTGGGTTTCTCACGGCCATTGGTTGTCGGTGTGATGCCAGATGTAAGGATCCCGCAATATTCTAGGGGTGCACGTTTGGATATAAGCGGTGTAATGCTATGTGCAGCTGAGAGGCGAGAAAACGTTACAACGTTAAATCTATGGCGTTTAATAGAAGTTTGGTGAGTGAAGTGCCACACACACAATTCGAGGGTCACTTGACTGTGATTCAAAATTACGAGGTCTGTGACCAGTAGCCCTTATGTTGCTTCGAAGTGCGTTGTTAGTAAACACTGCCCACATAATATTAAAAGGGTAAAATCTAAAAGCAGAACACTTTTTTCGGTTGCAAAGTTTCTTCAAACTTAATATCGTTAACCGAAAGAGAGCTTATTATATTTTTCATTCCTTACAGATTGAATCCGTTTTTTCCCCTGGTATAAAATGTGTTTTATTTCGTCTCTCATTCTCATACTAAATTGCTAAGTGGGTTTCAACTTAGCATGCTAAAACAAAAGATGATGTGGTATGAAAATGCGTTAGAGCTGCAAAGTCGCTAAGTTCTTTGCAAAGTAAGATTTTTTTCATTCGAAATAAATGTGTTAGTAATTTCTTTCCAGCTCTTTGATATTTGATGAATACAGCCTTAATAGAATAGGGTCTTAAAAAAAATTTTGTTATAATTTCTCCCCCTCCCCCAACATACATAACATGACGTTGTACAGTGTTGAAGTGTGTGAATACAAGTTATGTGTTTCTTTAACTGTGTTAAATTCATTCATTTCAACAAAAATGTTTGAAGAAACTGTTTCTTCATCCCTATATCAATATCCGATCCAATTTAGAGGCGAGGAAAAAGAAGAGCGAAATGGCTGAGGAACTCCTCATGATTTATAATAATATTAATCGAGTATTAATTAATACCTAATAAATAATTAATACTATAAATCTTTTAATTTAAAGATTTATAGTATTAATTTTTTTTTTAATTAAATAAACTTTTTTACTAAAATTTTCTACCGCTATCGCTAAACTTCGGTTTCTTTTTAATTACTTTCAGCAACCTTTGGTTCGTTACCCATACGGTGTCGTGGTCACTTTCGGGGGTTGCCGGGACGACTTCATGCTCGTTGTGTGCCAGATGACCATTGATCAGAAGACCTCAGGAGAAGGCATCCAAGTCACCGAACGATTGCTCTTCTCCATGCCCAAGCCCAAGGTAAGCTTTATTTTACTGTCACTCCTTTGGGGAAAATATGTTAGCCACAGTAACCTTGTGGTCATGGTCGCAAACTCGTGGCTTGCGCTGTCAAATCGTGGGTACAAAACCCAGTGCCACTAAAGTCCCACCGTGTAGAAAGGCTGATACACATAAAATCTGTCATGAATCTAAGTCCACTTTTTAGCGTGGTATGGTAGTTTGAAGGGGGGGGGGGCTGCCAACTCAGGTGTTCGTGGTTCAAACTTGCAAAGTCCGTCACTAATACCTGCCGTGTTGCTTCAAAATGCAACGTTTATGAACAAGCAGACAAACCTAAAATTAAAAGTAACAGTAAGTTCTAAGAGAAAAGAGGAGTCCTTGAGGACTTGGTACGTGTGCTGAAAAAATCACCTTAGTTATGATTTAAAATATATGCAATCCATGGGGCGCCGTGGCACATACAAGGGGAGGTATCCTAGGGACCCGGAGCTCCCCTCCCAAAGCCCTTGAGTTTTTTTCGATTGATGATAATCCCATATATATAACGTAAAATTTAATTAAGTACTTGTAATTAATTTATTTTATTAATTAATGCTAATTATTAATTCAATGATTTATTTTTTACTGTTTTTTGTTAACAAAATCAGAAGAATCAATTGGTGTTATCTTGAGGTATGTTACGAGTTGGGGGACTTTCGACCATGGACCCCCCCCCCCCCCATTTGAAAAATTTTTGTGTATGCTAACTGGTGGTCTCCTTTGAAAGAACTTTTAATTTTGTCGATTGAGTTTTTCAGCTAAAAGGATTTTTTTATTGAATGTAAATAAAGCCTTGCCCGTAACGCGAGCAGGTGTGCCGATCAAATCCGTCCACAAAGAAGCAGATGTTTTGATGCTATATTTCGGATTTCATTTTTTATTCTGTGGAATTTCTGGAAGACGTGTAGTCTCTTAGTTCTTTCGTCGCCACATTTGTTGGCTGTTATAGCAACCAATCGAATAAATCTTGCCACAATTTATCTTTAATCCCATCTACAACTGCTCTCGGAATGCAAATTACATTGAAACAATGAGGGCGCATCGTAGCAGAATGTACCGCTTTTGTAGTCGGAACTTATTGTGGTACCTTTTTAAATTGCAAGGTAATTTTTCCATCTATAGAATCACTCACTATCCAGGCAGTTAATTTTCTTTATTCTTGTACACACCAGAGCAATAATCGTCGCCAGCGTTGTTTCCGCATTGTTACCAGACAGACAAACAGAAACCGAACTTGCCTGTTCGTTAATGATGTCCGAATGTCTGGCGGCGTCACGTCAAAGGAAGTTTGTCACCGGCTTCTGCCGAATGTGTTCTTTGAAGTTAAGCCGCAAAGAACTCGCCGAGGAAAGACCACGTGAACTGGGAAAGAAAATGCGGTGGTGTGAATATTCATTGAAATGTTTTGAAAGTAGTGTTTTCCTCATAAATTAGTCTGTTGCGTAATGTAGGTTACAACTAGTGATATGTTCTCTGTCACTCTACGTGGTATTTTGAGTTATGTACGTACCTTATTAAATGTTGATCATTGTATTTTTAAGTGCAATGAAAAGCAAATAAAACATTAGAAAGATTTCTTTCATATGGATTTCTTTCGAGGGAATTGTTTTTGTCTATTTTAGTGATACATCTGTGCGGCTACAGATATTTAAAAAAAACTTGCTAAAACCGTGGGAGAAAAGAGAATCTAATCAGATAGGACATAGATTCCCAAAGTTGTTCCTTCGGACCCTGCCGATGTTTTCCGTAGAAAATTAAAATTCATTTGGGTGCATGGACAACGTTCGGGAATCCGCAAAAGTTCTAATACAAAGTAAAATATTTGTAACCCATTTCCATTTTTGGGAAAGCTAAAATAAAAAAATAAATGATTTTTACGTGTTAAAAAACAATTTAGAATAAAAAAGAAATAGAAAGAGATAGAATGTGCTTTATTTTTCATATTGGTTTTTATTTTCCGCTTTTTAAAATTCTGCGTTAACTTTTATTACTGCCACCAGATGGCAGTACTTAACTTACTGAGATAAAATATACTTTCAATCCCCATAGATTGTTGGAACATAAAACTTTCTACTGTTTCCTACGCTTTTTTGTCAAGTTCTAGTTGGAAGAGGAATAAAAGCGGAAATATTTTTATTTTTGACCGGTCTTTTTATAATTTTTCTCCTCACTTGGAGGGGAAAGTGTAACTTGTGATCTTTTAAATATTTTTTAAGTTCGTTCGCTCTCCCTGTCTTAGTATGCTTGTCCAAATGCATGCAATTTTAGAAATTATCAGTTTTATTAAAATGTGATTCGTCTATTTATTTATAAGATTAAATAATAGAGGAATGTAAATAGCATTTTCAAGTTAAAATGCTTATTTACAAGAATTGCCGTATTTCTGTCATTGTATAAAATTAATTTTTATTTTAAATAGTTAAAATAGTAATTACTTATGGGAATATTTCATACTTTAATACATTTACTATTTCTTACTTTGTTACGCAAATGTTTATGTTTCAATAGAATTTATTTCTAGATAAATTATTTTAGAGGGGGTTTTTCCCAAGTTCTTTAGATAAAAAAAACTCAACTGCATTTTGGATTTGTTTTATGAATTGGAAAAATACGTTTCAGTATGACATTTCTTCAAATGTTGAAATCAATATTCAATGATTTTTTTTTATAAAAACTTTTCATTTATCACGAAAATCTTAAAAGTTGTTTGGAAGAACAAAAACTTACAAGTAAAAATAACTGCCCTTGTAATAAAACTTTTCGGTGTAGATAAACCGAATTAAAAAAAATTTAAAAAGCTAATCCTTTAAAATTTAAATTTAGCTCAGTACAGAAAAACATAAACTATTTTGCTCTTTATAGAACAAAAAGCTATTTGTCTTCAAAATTTTAACTTTCAGTTGCAAAACTTTCTCCCCCTTCACCCCACACATTTTTCGTTGGCGCCCGAAGTGAATCTGAAAGTTCAAGGGGTTGCAGAAACTTTCTTGCCTGACAGGCGTGGGTGGTCAGTCGACCTTTTCGTCTGCCCACGTTTAATTTGTGCGTGATCGAATGTATTGTGTTGGTGGAATTCGTTCTATGCCATACATTTTTTTAATAATATATTTACAGTAGTTTGTTGGAAGGGGGGTAAATCATTTGAATTGATGACCTGTGCTTGAAGGTCAAAGTTCAGTGGATTGTATCGTCTGATAAAATTCGTGTTCTTATCACGTGACCTTTTAGAAATCGTTTGGTTTAGCTGTTTTCTTTGTTTAGTGTTTTTGTTCTCTGTGCTGATGGATTAAAATTTACATCGGATCTAACGATAGATTTTTGAGCTTCGGAGATAAATTATTGATTTGAGTGAATGTAGGTGGATGATTTAATATATAGGATGTTGCTAATAATTTTTCTTGCTTTCTTATCGTTTTCTCTCATTTTTTTTTTTTTTTCGTTAAATATGCTTTGATGTTTCAAAAATGGCACTTGAGATCAAGTAGTTTCAATGAATTTCAATACTGCGAAAAGTTACTAAATTAGCCATTTGGTGATAAACTTTTGGCTGTTTGAACAAAATTGTTCTTTTCTGACTTCCGCGCGCGCGCACTATGGGCAAATTTATAATAGTCACATGATAAATACAATCACGTGTTCTCCATTGAATTCAAAACAAACTGAAACTAGACTTGTACTTATTGTTCTACTTGTAAAACTTACATAAAATTTCAAATCCGAAAATTGGGTAAAGATGTCCAAATGTTAAGATTATTTAAAAGGTTTTTCAAAATTAAAAAAATATACATGCTACTTGTGTATTTTTAAATTCAGTACATTTTGTTCACAGGTGTACGTTATTATTTTTTACAAATATGTACTTTTTTAACAGAAAGTTTGCACAAAAAGAGAACATTGGCGATTTGATTATCGTTATCATGTGACTATGACGTCACATAAATGAAGCCCATTCATAGTTTTAACTATTTTGCGATTTCTTTTTATATGAATGTAGTGGTTGAAAAAGACAAAATTTGTATCATACTTTGAGGATTTTCTTTTTTTAAGGTTAGAAATTTCAATTAATGAACATTTATTCAAAATATTTATTGTAACTTATTTATAAATTTGACGCCAATCTAAGTTGAATCATTTGTTTTTGTTTACTATTTTGGGGGTCAGATAACAGTACTTAAATTTTTCTACTTTGCACTTTTTTTACTAAGCCATCAGAATCGTTATTTAAAAAAAAGGATTGTTACCAATATCACTTGGTACAGTCAGACATTTAAAAAAAAAAAAAGACGTATCAGCCACTTTAGTCACCTATCCCCACACTCAAGACAACCACCTAATTTGTTCCAATAAAAAGACCGGCACATCTCAAATATCCTATAACACATCCTCCCTTTTCATATACCCCTGCCAGATAGAGATAGAACCTCTCAATAATTAGGATGACCGCTTTGGTGTTCATTGGTCCGTGACCCCTCGTGCGGACAGTGGTTTGGGGACAATACACCCCCTTCCCCCGTTCGGCGATGATGAAAAGGAAAAAGTGAATGGTGGATGTGCAGGTGCAACCCCCTCTCACTGACAAATCGCCTATCGTTTGCCTGTTGGGGAGGGGGGTTGGCCCGCGTGAAGTGTAAACTCTTGCGTGATTGAGCTCCGCTAGACCTGAATCATCCCTCTCCTAGTGAGTCACGAGTCGGGTCGTCTGTTGCTTGCTGGGATTGATGAGCTGTTTTTAGGAGGTGATTTTTCGCTTTTTCTCCTGCAGCGATTGGGTCAATATTTCCGATGAGGGGTTGTTGCTGTCTGTGGGTGGCATGGTGTTATTATGTTAAATCGTTTGGTTGAATGGTGCGAAGAGTTTTATTTAAAAGTTGGAGGGTTTGTTTTGTTTTGTTTTGTTTTGTTTATGCCTGGTTTATTGTGTGTGATTGATCATTCTCTTGATCGTTTTTTCGCTCTCCAACAAAAAATAAGTTTATTGTTGCCAAATGAAATTTTACTTTTACATGTTAAACTAAAAATGATACACATTGGCTGCATTTGTATGACAAAAAGATGCGTAATGAAATAAGATGTATACTATAAACTACATTATGCATTTAGTGTTGAAAATTTTATTATTAACCTTATTGATACAGCAGGTTTTTTTTTAAATACTTTGTTTCAAGTAAAAACCCACAAAATACCTATAATGAAATAAAATACAAGAATACCTCGACTTAGCTACCCCGACTTACGCAATTTTCCGATCTCGTCGATTCGTCGTCCTCTTTTTTTTTTTTTAATTACCTTTTTTGAAACTCAGATGGAATCGGTGTTAGAACCTGATGAAATGGGTAATGTGATTGAAGAAATTGTCATTCTTGCCAGACAAATAAATTCAGAAGTGAATAGTGATGGCGTTCAAGAATTACTGAATTCTCATAATCATGAGCTGGGAATTGATGAGGCTCATCGAAATGCAAGAGCAAGGCATTGAAGAACTCGCGTCTTTTAAGACCTAGTTAAATCAGAAGATCGTACAACGGTGTTGGGAATTTGACAGAAGGCCTCCATTTATTTGAAAAGGGGTTGAAAATTTAAAAAATACAGACTCCAACGACGAGCGTATTTTTTAAACAAAACAAAGAATTAAAAAAAAATTCTAGTATGCTACAAGGAAATTGGGGGGGGGGGGGTATCTTTGAGCTAACGGACTACATTGTTAGATTTTATGAAACCTACATCAAAATAACTTCGGTTTGCAATTTTGTATTTGTATTATCCAAGAATTTATTAAATTGTTTTTTCAAATTATTATTTTCTTTCGTCTCTGGCCCCAACTAAAAATGATTTATATGCGAAATTGCTCCCCGATTTGCGCAGCCGCGGTAGCCAAGTGGTCATGGCATTGGATCGTGGCTGGCATATCATGAGTTCGAGTCCAGTACCTTTAAAGACCCTCCGTGTAGGGTAGCGATGCACGTTAAATCGGTTCAAAATTACGAGGTCCGTCGCCAAAAGCCCTGGTGTAGCTGAACCGTGCGACGTTAATATTCACTTATTCCCCGACTTGCGCAGTTCCACTAATCGCGTATTACTGTACATGTATCACTTGTTTTAACGTAATAATAATAAATGTAAGCGGGAAACGGATTTGATATAAAGTGTACAATTTAATTGACTTCACATTGAAACTGGTGATTTTCTACTCGTAGGTATTGATAATTGTCTATATTTGCTTTCTCAATCACTGAATCCATTGAAGCCTTCCTGGTTTTCATCAACTTGTATCAGATGAATGTAAGCCACTTTTTTTATTGATATATATGAAGTGGTATTTCCTTCTCAAAAGAAAAATACTTTTTCACCGAGAGGTTTTCTAGGCCTTCGGAATTTACTTTGGACCGTCGCCAATTATCCAAGGAATATCTCGAATGCGACGCAAACCTATTTCGTTTAATCCATGGGTGGATCCAAGAAATTTTCTTCCAGGAAGGCCACAAGTCGTTGACCCTTTTATTTTATTTTGCGAATACTTTGAAGGGAAAAAAATGCCTGTTGAATTCATTCTGAGGAAAAAGGTGCATGCATTTGTGGTCTCCTCCCCTCTAAATCCTTATATCGTTTACAAAATTTAACAATTGCACTTGTCTTTTTAACACGCTTTTATTAGCTTCACCTGTATGTAATGGAATGTTTGAACTCGATTTTTACCCATTTTAAAAGTTCAGATTTATCTGAAATTTTGCACACTTGTCAAGGACGATACAATAATTTAATAATTTTGTTCCATTGTCCTGGTCAGGATTAATGATTTCCCGTTTCCAGATTTGGTGACTAATTCCAGATCCCAATTCTAGATTTGGCGACTAAAATATTAAATTACCCCTAAAGCGAAAACTTTCGTGGTTGATACAAATACAACAAACAAGCAAAATTAATTCATCAATAAATAAATCATTGTTTAAAAAACTAAAAAAAAAAACTTGCTTTTATTGTAGATCGAACTAAAAAATGAAAAATAAATTATAGTTTAAAAACCTAAAAGGCATTCTTTTATAGTTGATCGAACTAAAAAGTAAAAAATAATTCTCATAATATAAGAATGAAATGATTAAAACGAGAAAATTAATGTCATTGTGACAAAAGCGTGGGGTGCTCGATATCAATTGTTATAATTTCTTATTAGTTCTATTCCGAAATGCAGAGTTAGTGCAAAAATGTAGAACAAAGCACCCCACACTTTCACCACAATGACATTAATTTTCTCGTTTTAATCATTTTATTATGTTAAGAATTATTTTTTAATTTTAAGTTCGATTCACTATGAAAGCGTGTTTTAGTTTTTTTTAAACTATAATTTATTAACCTTGAAGAACCTCGTTTAGAATTGAGTTTTGTCAAGTTTGGTATTATATATATATATATATATATAGAAGGGATGATTTGAATTTTTCATTGACATTCCTTTTGTTTTTGTTAGTGAAGAAGGTCTATACACTCGAAAGCTATCTATTAAAATCGATAGCGGTGCTCTTTGAAGTTATCTTCTTCGCTATCACTGTCCGCTTCTAAAATTATTTATAGTTCTAATTCGATGCCATTTATCCCTGGAAAAGTCGTTTTCAGGCAATTCGCTTTTTTGATTAATTGTCACTGCTAGTAAATTAATAGTTTCTTCTTTACATGTTAAAGATAGTTCACAGAATAAAATTTTATACGCAATAAATTGATTAAAGATTTGGGAGAAAGAAAAATTTAGAAAATGTCCCACTTATTTACATTTTATTTAAGATTATACATCGTGCTCAATTCCAAATTTCTTCACTAAATGAGATTTTCCTTTTTTCCATATGATTGATTTTTTATTAACAGTGCCTTTCGGGCTATTGGTGACCGTAATTTCGAACCTCGTCAATTGATGAGGATGGTAACGGGAGGGTGGCAGGTTTTTAGTGGTGTGACGTTTGGGAAATTAATGGCCGCTTGAGAGTTAAAAATTAAACAATTATTTACGTCACAGCTATTAAATGCAATATATTTACATTTTATATAGAAGTTATTCATACTATTAATTATTTCAATTCCACGGAATACGCCCTTTGTGAGGGAGAATGCAGACACCGCCGATCTTCTTGGTTTTTTTTAAACGGACTCTTCTCCGCTCCGGGGTGGTTCTTCCCCCCACATCTCGAATTTCAGTTGGGGTTTCCGGCCTGTGAGCGGAGTAGTGTTTTTCCCCGATTATCGGTTCTCGGGATGATGTCAGATGAAAAGACCCCTCAATATTTAGGGGTGCACGTGTGGATGTGAACTGTGTCATGCTATCTGTGTAAGAAAGCCGATTTTTCAGCGAATGGGCGGGGGGAGACGTTACTATGGTATCAAAAATCGAGGACTCGAGTTCGCAAACAGGGCTACTCGACTGCTGCGGCCTTCATTATTTCTAAATGTATTTCGTACTAATAAGTTCTGTGTTTGGTAATATTACGGCAAAAGTAGCCAACCTTTTTATGAAAAGTGCCACTATCTGATTAAAAAAAATCATGCATGCCACTTCCAACTTTCCCAGGGGAGAAAAATGAAAAGGTCAAAAAATGTTACTTATAGGCAAAGGCTTATTATGGATTTTTTACTCAAATAGAACATTTTTTTAATGCAAGTCTTGCAGAGAAATTAGGAAAAAAAGATCAGCATTTTTTTAATCACCTTGAAAATCGTCAAATCTAGCACTGAATGAATCCTGCAAAATGGATATTAAATTCTTAAATCTATCATAGCTCGGAGCATTATTAAATATGATAGATAGTTCTTACACTAATGTGAAGTGTGTTAATGTTTTTTCTCAAGAATCGGGACAAAAAAAAGCAAAAGTTTTTTTACAAAAGAATATAAATATGATCCAATTAAGATAGAAAAAAATACAATCTTTTCCTTATAATCTTTCATTTAAATTATTTAAATGTCCCATAGTATCGGAAAGAAAAGCCAAATTCAGTGGCGTAACGTACACCCCCGCATCGCGGAAGGGGACAGAGTTCTTGGGCCCAAAGCCTGACTGCTATCTTCGCGTGCCACTGTTGCAACTTAGCTGTGCCACATTGTGACGGGTTGGCCACCCTTGTATTAAGGGGAGAGATGAAACTTAGGTCTACTTTATTGAGTTTGCATAATAAACAGTGCTGGTTTATCCATTGGGCACGGACGGCCCAGGGGCCCGGATAAGCTGGACTTAACCAGATTCGCTGGTTAAAAAGTTCGATCTTCCAGTATCTAGGAGGCTTGTAGATCTGCGCCAAGAGCTCGAAATGAGCTTAAATCGGCAATGGTAATAAACACATAAAAAAAGAGACGCATTAAAAACTTCTGTGTTTTTTATTGAACTCTGATAGTAGTTTTTTTTTTTTTTTCGTTTCATTGGTAAAATCCCCCCCCCCCCTCCTTAACTCACTTTAGTTTCAGAAAAAGGTAATTTAAAAAAATAATTGTTATTATTCATAGGAAATTTGTTACCGGTCCCCCTAATCAACAGTATCAATAAAAATTAAAATTAACGTTAATAATTAAGTGATCCAATTAAAAATCGATGTAATGATAGAAATTAAGTTGAACTGGAAGCATACTACAATTTTATATCTCGATAAATACTAAATTTGTATCTTTCCACGATCATAAAGACGGTTACACGCGCTCTTTAAAATACTTCGAAGAGTCCACATACTGTTTAAGTTGAAGCAAAGCAATTCCTTCTAGGAAAAATATTTAAAATTCCCCATATTTCCTTTAATTTTACTCAACATCCTGGACAACCACCAGTCCCCCTTTTTTTCCCGCCATAAAAAAATGAGACAAAAGTCACACGTGTCTCCAAAGTCGCCCAACAACAAGATTGTTGAATTTCATCCGAAAGGCATGCGACTGTGGCTTTTCGGTGGCAACTGACTAGCCGTGGGGGAAAAATCGATTAAGAGCTGTATAGATTCATCGTCATCGTCACGTCCTTCATTAAAGAAAGCATTCGGAAAAGCCCTAACTGGATTACTGCTCTCTAGTGGAGCTTTTCTCCCCCACTTTTCCTGTAATTATTATTCACTTTTCCCCGTAACCCCCTCAGGGAGAGCGTGTAAAAATAACTTACGGGTTTTGGAATTTGGGGGTCGTTTAGGAAAGGATTTTCTTTCGGTTGTTTTTAATAAATTAGCTCTTGTTACTGTTCGATTCGTGATTTAATGGATGGTGTGGAGATAATTTTTAATGGTTATGGTTTTGTCTTTGAGTGGTATAGTTAAATTTGGAGCGCAGCACGTGCTTTTGTAGAATTTTCTGTAATGCTATTAAATGCGTTATATTTTTTAATAATTCAGATTTTGTTCCGGATGTTAGTGATGTATTCCGAAATATGATTGTGGTGGAAGAAACTGTTCTTTTAAAATTGAAATTTAATTATAAGATTTGTAACCCCCCCCCTTTGTCTACTCTCGGACCCGGCTAGATGTGTGCGATGAACTAATTGATCAGACGACTTGATTCACTAAAATTGTTTGACACAATATTCAACACAGACACAATAATAATCCAATTAAGATTGTTTTGATCAACAACTAGAGCGCGAGGGTGAGACCAGAATGCATAGGGATAATGTTTACGGACATTCAATTATATTCCTACGATAACTTATACAAGCTCGTTTTTAACTCGGACGCGCACTAACAATTTACTCTCTAATTTCTATTTAAATAATGAGCACAGTACCTGAACTCTTGCAATTCAAAATCCTTTAGTCGAGGCCTTGAACACTAATAGTCCTAACCTTGATCACTTCACATCCGAGCTATCCTCACTTTGGTAAACTTCAATTCTCACTTTAATAATCTTAGATTCTCACTTCACTAACTCCCAAAACTCGCGAATACAGAATTTATATAATAAACTTAATGTGCATAATCACGTTTTCTTATCTTCGGTGAAAGTTGTTTGAAATAATTCTTTCCCTTAAAGAATCCCCAAGGAGTTAGTTAGAGGCCGCGTCTAGATCCGTCACAAATTTTATTTGTAAAAGTTATTTTTAAGTTATAAAAGTCGGTGACGGAAATTATAATTGACATCTGCTAGGTTTATGACTAAGTTTGTTGTATATGTTGTTGT